>QRFJ01003972.1:33163-97494 GCA_006176705.1 Cocos nucifera
GCAGAATAATATCATTCTGCAGATCCAAGTCCAACTTCACACCGAGCTTCTCAAGCTCTTCCATGTCCTTGAATCATTGTCAGACAGTGATCTTGGACTGACTGCCCATCACGCATCTTAGCCTTAAAAAGTCATTTCGTGACTTGATATTTGGCTGCGCGACTCTGTTCACCAAACATCTCCTGCAGGTGAGCCAACATTTGGCGAGCAGTCCCGATATCTTCATGTTGGCGCTGGAGCTCATCAGACATCGAGCCCAACATGTAGTATCTGGCCTTATTGTCTTCGTCAATCCATTTTTCCAGAGACGCTCTCTGTTCAGTGGATGGACGAGCTGGTAAGGTGGGAGGGTCCTGGTCCAAAACATGTGTTAACTTCTCTGAACCCAAAACAATTTTGTAGTTCCTGAGCCAATCTTTATAATTGGGTCCAGTCAGTCTATGTGTGTCTAGGATACGTGCCAGTGGGTTGGACGCAGACATTTTCCTGTAGAGAGTCAAAGATTCTAGTTAGATACTGTAATTTTGACTTGACCAATTTGTTTAGGGATTTTATTTTTAAACAAATTAGCTCCCACTATTTTCTCGGATCCCTACACTCCCTCTGTAGAGATGCGAAAATCTCCACGATTAATGATTTCTAGTGGGTGGTGCGGTCTCACCAACTGACTCATCACCTCACCTAACAGTTATTGGTGATGGGTTAGCCAATGAGTGAACAACTCTTGTTCAATGATTCTCTAATCATGGTGCACCCAAACTTGGTCTCTAATTCATGAATCTCACCGTATCCGAATATTGATCCACTCCTTAGTTAAGTCAGACCCACCATTTGCATAGACTGGGTTCCTAATTGAGTCTCTCACCGTATCCGAAATATTGAGCCCAACTCATCCTCCAGCCCATAGCATCCAATGCCTAATAGACATGGTTGCATCTTCCCGGTGCAACTGAGCCACTGTATCCAGCCGAGAACAATCAACCCCGGGAAGGGCCCGCACATCTACAATGGTGGAAGACCTCAGACTTAATCTTTTCTTAGGGAGAATTGATTCAGGTCTCATTAAACTAGACTTGGCTTAGTCATAACAATTATGACTAACCTAGTGGCATGGGTTAGCTCGGATTATTGACCACCTCAGATCAGAACTGTGTCAACAGATATGGCCAGGTAAGTGAGACCGGTGGAAGGAATATGCCATTAACTCGTACAAGAACGCATTCAGGTCGAGTAGCTTCCAATTAAAAACCAGTCGGTCGTCTGTGCCAAACTTACCTTAGACACCAAATTGTTGAGTCAGAACCAATTGGGTTAGCCTACAATCCAGACTCTAACCTCTGAGCCTAATTAGGTCTTGCTTGATCGTGACTCGATCTTGACCCAGACTTAATCCTATTAGGCTGGTCAATTTAAGCATTGTTGATCCCATCTAACCAACTCTTGATTCGGTTTGATCAACCGCTTAGACCTAATTGAGCTACCCAAGCCCGAACCCAGTATTATGAATATGTCTTAGATCTGAAATTCTCAATTTTAGACCTAATTAATATTCCATAAACTTAATTCTTAATTAAGTGGGTTCATAAACAAAATATGCACAATAAATCCTAGGGTTTCAGGATCTAGGGTTTTGCAGAAAGTAAGTTTTGGGTTTCTGATTAAGGACGAACACGCAGCACCCCTACACATCATAAGAACACCCCATCGAATGGGAAGAGAGGGCCTTTAAACCCTTCTTCGTTCTTATGACCGGACGGCCAAGAGGAACGCCTTAATCAGGAACATGTAAATACTACAAAACAGTTATAGATCTATATCATATATCTCATATACAAATTTAGATCTAATCATGGCATATTTTGCATACATCTCATGTATCAAATCATGCATGTTTTCAGATCTAAATTATCTCATAATAATCTAAAAAATTAGATTTAAATTGATCTAATCAAAATAAATTCTAATCTAGACAATTATGTAGAACTATTCTACAACTAGTCTAGTCATGCATCTATCATATCTCATATGATATTTAAAATTAAATAATTTTTATTTGCTGTTTATCAGATGTTATTATAACACTTATAATATCAGAAAATAGTAAATAAGAAGATCTAAAATATGATTTAATCAGATTAAATCAAAGACATGCAAAACTATTCTATAGAACTATTCTATTCTAGAACTAGTCATGCATATCTTCATGTTCTTAGATCCAAATCATTTAATTTTAATTTTTCTGATTTCAGATCTGATCACATCTCATGTGACATCTGAAATCACTTTATTTTCTAATTAAAATAAAATTAAAAATCAGATCTAAACAATTTTAGAACCATGGCTCTGATACCAGTTGAAGGGAAATCCTGATTTCCCGGTCCAGGTTCGTTCCAGATCTGATCAGATCAAGAGATATATTTCAAAAATTTTTTCTCTTGATCTCAATCAGATCTTGATATGTTTCAGATCTGATTCTTATTATTTTAATAAATAAAATAAAATAAGATAAATTAAATCAAATTTAATTTACCTGATTTGGGTAATCCTATTACCCTGTAGATGATCCTGATTGCAGCGGAAGGTTCTGGATCTTAGCCACGCAAGCGCCTGGCCTCTACCGGTATCCACTCGGGTTGGATCTGGAGATCCTCTTCTTCTCTATCACACCTCCAAAAATCAGATCTGGATCTGATCTGGAGGATCTTCAAAACTCTTTTGAAGATCTGCAGTCGTCCTTTTGCAGCAGCGCAGCCTTCTTGCTTTTGATCGCCTTTCCTTGATCTGAATCGCACCAACCAAATCCAAAACACCTTTTGGACGTGGAGAGCAAGGGGAGAAGAGAGTATGGCATGGAGAAGGAGGGGAGAGGCAGCCTTGGGGCGTGGGAAATTGCTTCAATTGATTATTTTTTGAGGGTTGGGCGCAGGGTCTTATTTATAGACCTAAGCTTGTGATCCAACTCCTCTTCCTCTCAACCAATCACAACCCTTTGTGAAATCAGATCTAAATCTGATTGGTTGGAATAGAGACCCCTGGATTCCTCCTTAGAGGTGCCTAAGACCAGTCAAACTGGATTCTTAGTAGAACTCTGATTGGAATCCAAAAGGGAGGTGGAGTCCTTGTCCAACAAGGACTCCTAGGCGCCTCCTACTTGGGCTCACGCCACCCTTGGCGTGCGCCCTTCTCCTTGCCAGGTTCTGGCAGGGGGACAGGCCCCCACCAGCTCTCCAATAGGTGCATGACATGTGGTCAAAAGTCAAAGGGTCAATGGTCAACGTTTGACCAGTCAAAGGTAGACTTTTGACCAAAGTCAAAGAACAAGAAATGGCAGGTGACCAAAAATGGCAGGTAATGTCTTACAAATAAGACAACCTATTCTGACTTGGACAACCTCCAGTCAGACCATATGAAGGCCTCTGATTGAGCACAAACTCCTTTGGCTCAGTCAGGACAACTTATTTATGATAGTAAAAGAAGAACGTTAGGTTCAATCGAGTGCTAGCACGATTTCCTTGAACCTAATTGAATCTCATTCAGATCAATTGAACTAGATCAGTTCAATTGATGATCACCAGATTCAAACCCTTGTTTGTGTGACCCAGTTAGGTTCAGTTCTGTATGGTAATGGGATATGTCATGATCTCTATCATAGACATCATCGAAACTCCTTTCGATGGATCAGAACTCTTCTGATTCGAACAGCTAGAATGATCGATCATCTAAATCATTCTAATTGCTCCCAAAATCCACCAGTGACACCTAGCAGTATATGGTGGCAACCCATCAGAGCTGAATGCGAACCTCTTGGTGCAGCTACCTGTGTGATTAAGTTCTTCTATCTTGAGCCCCGATCAGATTAGGGTTAAGGTGAACTCGTCAAACCCTAGTCTCTGTCATATGATGTAATCATTCGATTCGAGTCCAATGTGAAAATCTAAATAGAAACTCTTTCTATTATTTCACTCTGCCATGGCCATGGGCTTCTGGACTTGATTCTCATGATCATCATAGGGCTACTCCTCTACCACCGAGGTAGATAGATTCCCATCTTGATGCAATCCAGTTCCTACAATGAACATGTCATAGCCAACATACACCTCAGGGTTCCATATGGCTAGGAGACCGAGTAATGGTGTAGTCAAACTATAACACCCTCAAGGTGAACTGCCGATGCATCTCAGGTCAAAGAACCAGACACACTACTGCAGCATCGAGTCAGTCATTGACGAGAAGGTAGACTCCCTAATGACTACTCGAGGTGGTCACGCTCAGTGCCCTCGTTCTCTAACGAGTACCTGTACTCTCGCTCCGGTGTCTCCACACCGTAGACTCAAGACTCATCTACTAAAGAGAAGCGATCGTACACCAACCTTCCGGATCAATCACCATCCTCGTGATGATCCTATGGTCGGGAGCTATTTATGAGTTAATAATGATTATTCATGTCTTAAATTTTCAACTCTTGAAAATATGAATTATCATTACCATTAACTCAAAGGATGTATCACAGACACTAAATACACATGTGTGATAGAAAATAACCCATTTATTAATTATAGTCAAAATTACAATTTTGCCCCTAGAAGTGTATTACAAGTGTCAGCCAATTCTGGCTTCTAGGGCACATATATCTAACACTATGAAGATCTGAACATATCTTATAATTTTATATTAGTAGCTCATCCACAGGCAAACGACGAGGTTGAGGTAACCAATAGAATCCTACTGCAAGATATCAAAGTAAGGCTTGAGAGAGTAAAAGAGACTTGGATAGACGAACTCAACCATGTACTCTGGGCATACCGAATACCTAAAGGCTAGCAACTGGAGAGACTCCTTTCGTCTTGACCTTCAGAACAGAAGCAGTTATCCTGATAAAGCTCAAACTTCTATCAACATGAGTTATAGCATTCAATGAGCAATGGAACTCAAAGGATCTTAGGATTAACCTCAACTTGTTGGAAGAAAAATGGAAAGAAGCTCAAGTTCGGATGGCAGCCTACAAGCAGAAAGTAGCCCACCACTATAACTCTAAGGTTAGAGGCAAAATATTCAAAGTGGAGGACTTGGTACTCTGGCATGTGGCTATATCACAACCTTAGAACCAAAAAAAGCTCGCACCAAATTGGGAAAGCCCATACGAAGTTAAGAAGATCGTCTAGCCCGAAACTTATTACCAAAAGGAGCTCGGAGGGGCAACACTTTCGCAACCCTGGAATTCGGAGAACTTGCAAATGAATTACCAGTAATCTTACCTCAATAAAATTTTCTCATTTCAATATCTCTATCCTTTGGTGCAAAATTGTATAATGATAGGAAATGGCTTAATCGAACTTCATTCCTGAACAAAGATGAAGACCTCCGATCGTTTAAGATAAGAGAAGGGGAGAGGCCCTTTCAATGGCCCTTTTGTGCCCCTACTGTCCTATTAGGAACAGGAGGAAAACATCATCCTAACATGAGCAAGATGAAGACCTCCGATCCTATAAGATAGGAGGAGGGAAGAGGCCCTTTCAACGATCCTTTTCCGCTCTTACTATCCTACTAGGAACAGAAGAAGAACCTCATCCTAACATGAGCAAAATGAAGACCTCCGATTGTATAAGATAGGAGGAGGGGAGAGGCCCTTTCAATGGCCCTTTTGCATCTATACTATCCTATTAGAAATAGAAGAAAAATCTCATCCTAACATGAGCAAAACAAAATCCTTCGATCATATAAGACAGGAGGAGGGGAGAGGCCCTTTCAACAATTCCTTTTGCACCACTACTATCCTATTAGAAATAGGAGGAAAACTTTATCCTAACATGAGTGAAATGAAGACCACCAATTACTTAAGATGGAGGAGTAGAGAGGCCCCTACGATGATCCTTTGGATGCTTCCATTAATTGTGTTAGGAATAGGAGGAGAACCTTGTTCTATCACGAATGAAGATCTTCGATCACTTAAGACGGGAGGAAGACCTCATCCCAACAAAGAGACAAAGAAAAACCAACCCCATTAGGAACATGAGGAAGACCTCATCCTGATAGGGGGAGAGGAACAAAGCCAACTATGTCAGAAATAGAAAAAAAATCTCATCCTGACATAGATAAGGACCTCTGATAGGAGAAGAACATCTACCAATGATTATTTTGATAAAAGATGAGGTGAAGAAAATGGCGAAAACAACAGAAAACAAATCCATGCAAGACAAAGAGACAATTGAGGAAAACTTCATTCTATTAAAAACTGGAGTCTGTTACAAAGATCTGCAAGATCCTGTACAAAAAAAAAGAGAAGAGAAGAGAGAAAGAAAAATAAACAAACTCCTAAGAGGCCTAGAATTCTCAAACTTTGGGCTACTGATCCCTGCCACCACCAAAAATTGCTTCAAATTGATGATTTCTTCTTTAAGTTCTCTCTTTTTCAGCAGACTCTCCACAAATAATCTGTTGGCCTGCTAGAAATTGTCCTTGGACTCCCGCAGCTACCTTCTTAAGACCTCCAACTCAGTCTCTACATCCTTAATGGCTTCATATGTCATTTGGATCTTCAATTATTGAAGTTCAGCCTTATCCTTCTCATACGAAGCTAAAAGATCACCGAAAGATTTCTTTAAAGAAGCAAGTTGTTTCAACTCTCTGCTAACACCGACCTGCTGCCTATCGGCTAATTGCCTCCAAAGATGGGTCACTTCATCTCTAGCTGCTTTAAGCTCGCACTCAAGTTTAGATATTTTCTCTGTCCAGCATACTCTGTAACTGTTGTACCAAGCTTCGGTATCCTGAAGTTGCCTTCAGAGTTTCAAAAATTTCTTCAACCAATCACAGTCATACCGCACCTTCTCAGAAGACCATGGTGAGCTCCCTTCCAATAGTAAAATTTTTTCTTTTGCTGCGTTAAGCTTAACTTCAAGGGAGCTGGCTTTGGCTGTTAAAGACCAAGTCTTCTAATTGGCACGCTTTTTGATCTCTTCAAGCTCAACTTCAAAATCTCTTTTCTTTTTGATATAATCCATAGATCCTTTTTGAGCACTTGGCGTAAGCGAGTAAACTCGATCATTAACTTTGAGCAGCTTTTTCTCAACTTTTAAAGTTCACCGTCAACCTTCTTTAACTTCTTTTTCAACTGATGAACTTTCTTTTTCAAGTTTTTAGCAATGGATCTTAAAGGGATGCCCTTGGGTAGTGGCGCAGCTTCGGTCGAAAAAAGAGGGTCAGGACTTTACCCGTTAGAGGGGTTCTGAATAACAAACACCACAATATGAGTATGAAATTCAATTCACTTTCATTGCATTAACAAAATGTTTGAATATATTGAAAGAAAAAAAAAGTACAAGTCGTCAAAAGTTTTTGATCTTGGTCAATATAGTAGCGGACAAGGTTGGTACAAGAGTAGGCTCGAAGACCGTAGCTATAGGTTCAAGAGCTTCAAGGGTAGGCTCGACAATGGGAGAGGCAGCACTAGTGTTGGAGCAACCAACTTCTTCACTGGGTTTGTCCATCAGAAGGTCAAGGTCTACCTGGGGGAAGTTCTTTGTGATCCTCATGTAAATCTCAAACCCCTCCAAGAAAACAACCTTGGCGAAAGCAATCTTGATATCTTCCATGGCTTTCGAAGACTTGAAGGCCTTGACAGCATGCTTCTTCTCAATGCCAACCTCCTCTTCAGCCTCCTCTTATCCTCAAAAAGGGTCAAGGCCACCTTCAACCCATCGAAGCCTCCTCCTCCCTCCGCAATGCCTTCTGAAGGCACTCGACCTCTATAGCTTGTGTCTCGAAGGCCACTTTCAAGCTGTCGACCTCAGCATGAACCCTCCCAGTCTTCGCCTGAGCCTCCTAAAGAGCTTTGGAAGCCTCAGCTTGGTAAAGATTAGCTACCCTCGAATGGGCAAATAAATAATGCCCTAGCTACAAAATAGAAAGAGTTTATGTCAGAACTTTGAAAGTACATTCTTCATTCGAACAAGTTCAGAGAAGTTGGTTATCTCTAGATAAGCAGCGAAGGATTCATCAAACCTCTCCGCGTTGTCCTTCTGGATCATTTTGTCGATGATGTGTGAGAGAATGCTGCCCTGCATCAAGGAATGGATGACCTCCTGGTCATCCAAAGAACCCTCCTCCTAGCCAGAGCTCTCACCGCCAGAGTGCCCGACCTTCCTCCTGACCTTCTTCTTAATGGCATTCTTCTCCTTCTTCCTCTTCCCTATGACTTCCCCCCGCTCAAGAGGAGCAGAGGGAGCAACTTTGCCAGGCATGTCTGGACTCGATGCTACCGCATCAGGCTCTAGGGCAGGCACTGTCTGGATCGACGGTCGAGGTTGGCTCTTCAACATGAACCTTCTTCGATGGTTTCCCGATGGTGCTGCCCTTCCTCTTGAGGGTCTGGATCTCCTTCGTCAGGCGGTTTTGCTCTTCAAGAGTCATTTCTATGGTAAAAAAAGTTAAAGTCAGAAAAAGAAAGAAAGCAATGTACAATTGGCAGGTCGTGGAGGACTACATATCGAGTCGAGAGGACTGAGATCGAGGTTAAATAAGGTCTGATCATCCAGGAGTTTGAAGATCGAGAAGAGCTAGGTAGTTCTTTAATCTATCGATCGAGCCCCGATCTTCTTTCTCAAGTCTGGGAGCTCAATGGGTTGAATCGCTTATTTCTTCCCAAGAAGAAATTTCTAGTTCTAAGGAAGGACACAAAATAAAAAAAAATTCTCCTTCCAGTTGTGAATGAAAGAAGGAGCGTCCTTAAGCAACCCCTTCTTGCCAAACTCAGAAGAGACATACCACCAATCTTTGGCAGGGGATGATGTTTAAAGGTGAAGAAATTATGGAATAGAGAAATAATAGGTCGAACATTGGCCATAATATACAAAGAAAGAAATCCTATGATGAACCTAAGTATTGATGCCATACCAGCAAAGAAAATGTTCAAGAACTTAAATAGATCGACTACAAAAGGAGGTATGGATAGCCGGAGTTCTGCATGAAGGGTTTCAACATACAAGCAAGTTCGGCCTAGAGGAGAAGAGTAGGCTTGGTCGCTGAGGCCAGAAAGTTTAAGCTCATATTCAGAAGGGATTCCAAATTGGATCATGATTAGAGAAAGGTTTTCATGCTGAAATCTATAAGAGATGGTATTGAGAACCAATGGAGGTCGGGACAATTCTACAAGTTTGGAGCCCTTATGGGATGGATCAATCAGTGCTAGATGAGCCAAACTCTCGGAACAAGTTGATCAGGATCCTTCGGTGGATATATGGATCAAACTAAGTTGGAAAAACTCCTAGAAAATCATGAAAAATAAGACTTAAGACTTTTCCAAAGAAACCGAACGGACAAAGATACCAAAAAATAGAAGAATAATTAGCAGGAGGGTTCGGAGACTAACCTAAATCGATGAGGAAGAATGGAGAGATGGTGAGCTCAATGAAAATCAAATGGGAGAACCTTTAAGAATCAAGGAAGATGACGGAAAACATTGGCACTCTAAAGCAGGAAGGAGATGAAGACCAGAAGGAAAAGAAAGAAAACTTGGGTGAACTAAAATTCTAAAGAAAGAAGATGAGCTTAAATAGCCGCAAGAGTCCGAGGCAGTCATGATTGCAAGTCTCTGATTGACCAATCTTAGGTCAACACATATCTTTTTACTCATGATAGAGGGTTGGCAATAGATAGGATAATAATTATGCCGTACCTTGGGCAGCGCTTCGATGAGAATTTCAAAAATTATCTTTTCGAGTCAACTCGTATTTGAGAAGTTTTGGTGCCAGCATGCTAAATGCCAAAACTTCCTTTCCAACAGGCGCGAAAAGTGGAAAAGGACTTTGGCATTTTCATTTCTTTACTCCCTTCCTTCAAATTTCGAACTCGATAGTAGAGGGCTTATATTAGGGATGAACCCTTACTTGCCGAAGTTTGATAGAATGCCAGGTCTTAAGGTGACCTTGTTCGGCGACAACAATCACGACTGACTTCAACCAGTGAAGAATCCCTGCTTAGCACCAAGGCCGTAGATCTCCAACTTGGACTTACAAATGACTTCCTCGGCTCTGATCGTCATGTTTTTTTAGAAGACTCCAGAACCTACAAGGTATTATGGGTTTCATCCTGACGAGCTTGAATAGTGATGACAGCCCTCTAAGCAATTAAGTATTCAGTCCCAGTACAATATGGTCTGACCGACCTTGAAGCTGCTTGAACTCCTCCCCAACTAGAACTTTTCTAGGTTGTTCAATCTTGATCTGCAGAGCTACAACCCAAACAAGTTTCTACAATATGTGGTGAGTGGCAGGCCTTTGGATTCTCGCACTAGGAACCTTAGATGTGCAAGCAAAAGGACCTTGGCATCAATCCTTAGTTTTGCGAATACCAGTCAATGCACAGACAATCTTGGAGATATTCGAACCTCTTTTGAACTGCTATCTTCTCCAAGCTAGACTCCTCCAGTCAGACTCCATCCGAACAAACTCCATCAGTCACCCTCCTTTCGGATGACCTTCACCAGTTAAATTCCCTTCCAAACGAACTCCTTTCAATAGCTGGGCAAGCTCCCTTTGGTCGACCACCTTTTGATCAACCTACTTTTGGCCATCCGAAAGGACCTCATCGTCTGCATAAATCCAGCTACCAACTCAATACAAGCCAACCCACATACGGGCAACCTTAAAAGGAGTCCGAACCTTTCTGAAAATATTATGACTCGAAGTTCTTCACTACCAATGCCTACTTCCTCCGAACTTCAACTGTTAAATCTTAATAGACTGGCAGGTTGCAACAAAGGACACCACTCTCAGCTGGCACACCATGACAACGAACACCATCTTCCACAATAAATTTCACATGACCCCGAATGGTCCACTACCAGATAATTATGGTTATCACCATCAATTTATTACAGATTTCATCTATAAAAGGAATCTTCTAGATACATTTTTCTCCAGACTCTCATTCCCCTCCCCATTAGTTTACCTCTAAATTTTTTGAGCACTCTATTTTTGTTAGCTAGAAAAGCTAACTTGATCATCGGAGGGTCCCACCGGAGCCACCACCCCCAACTCCAGTCAGGATTTGTATTTTGCAGGTCAGGATTTCTATTTTGCAGTTCCCAATGACAACCTCGTCTTCTCCAGCTCCAGTCCTATTCCAGCATCAACCAGATTCTGCACCAATAGAACTCATGATTATAAAGTTCTAAACTAGTAGGACTCTTGATCATAGAATTTTAGATAAGTAGAATTCAGAATCCCAATGCAATAGAACTCTTAATTACAGAGTCCCAGTCCTATGAAACTCTTGATCATAGAGTCTCAATCATGTGGAACTCTACATCAGCCATTAGATTTGATAGAAATCTCTAGTATGTGTGACCCCATAGGTTTGAATCTAAGTTGGTAGTACAAGAATTAATTTTTATACTAATTGATGTGACCATCTAGTAATGGTATCTGATGTTCGAATAGGTCAAATAGTAACAATCGTAACATTCAAAACCTACTCGAATATGATTACCATATAATTCATCCCTTTGACCTCTGTGTTTAGGATGACTCAGAGTTAAACTACTAACTCTAAAAAGTATATCTATATCATGTCTCAACATAATCAATCCTGTGACTTCCTACAAGGACTATCCTAGCTAAGACTTTGTTAAATTGAAACACAATTCAATACAACTCTTAAAATTTAGAGTGGTCAATTCCATCTTGATTAACACACCGACTCTTCAAGTACTTGACTATGCCCAAAAATCTTTCATTACTGAATTAGAAATTTAAATAATCCAATACCAAAGCATAGTGAGTTGCTTACAAGCCACCATGGTGATCTCAGGTCTAAGGCATACTTATATCCATATCCCATCAGAGCAATTCTCGATAGAAAAATACTCTAGAGTTGGTCACATTCAGTGATGATGTACCCTCACATCTCACCTGTATACTATACCAGTATCTCCACACTCCTTAGTTAAGAGGGCAACCAACCCATATAGCACACAACAATCTATACTCGATAAATATTGTCATCCTAATTAATAACATATCATTTGGTCGTGAACAATTTAAAAACTAGTCGATAAATTCTCTCTTTATCAAATTTAAAAAGTCCTAAGAACTTCAACATAACACAAAAGTTCATTAGAAGATGCAAAGAATTTATAATGAAAATATCAAAAAAATATTTTATTTATTTATAATTTATATATAAATATAAAAAATAGCTTAACTGTCAATAAGCTGATGATTGATTTTGGAACATAATTTCTAATAACATATTGGTCCCATGCAGCCATCACAGCCATCACGTATAGATATTTTAAAAAAATATCATAAAATAAGATATCAGTAGAACTTTCATTATCAATCAAGAAATAGTATACATCATAATTGATGATATTTAAAATAACTATAACTACATCATTATATGAAAATTGGACTCCTTGTGCATCTTCATTACTGAAAGCAATGGGTTCCGTAGTCTTGTGCTTCTTCGCTGACCCTGCCGATCCTCTGGCCTCTCCTGTCGATGTCCCCCAGCAATTATGTTGATGATCCTAAGTGAGGACCGATCTTCTTATGGTTCATTCCTTCGAGGTGGTTTTGATTATGACAAGACTCTTGGCCGATCTTTCCTCCTTTCAGGCCGACATCATAGAAACCAATCCAATCGACCTCACCTAATTAGCTCCTCAATTTAATCTTGGAGCTAGATGCACTCTTCAGTATCATGACCATGGTCATGATGATACAAGCAGTATTTGTTTGGATTATGCTTGCTTGGATGAGACTGCATCTTATCCGACCTTGGAAGTTGCTCCTTAATTTTCATTAGTGCTTGGATCTTTGGAGTACTGAAAGAAGAATAGTTGTGAAGTCTTCTAGGAGAGGGGTTTCATCACATTCTCTAGTTTGGGCTTCTTAGTCGATGAGCTCATGGTGGAGTTTGAGCTTGTCTACACACAAGAGGGGTCCTAGAACGTGGTCGAGCTTCACTTGGTTTTTCTTCAAGTGCAGGTTTGCTGGATTCTCCCGCTTGCCACTCTCCTGTGACCTCAACATCACAAAGCTTAAAAGCTTTCTCAACTCGGGCATAGCCCTCAACCTAAGCTAAAATGTCAGCAAAGTTCTGGGGACACTTCTCCAAAAAAAGATCATTCTTCAAAAGGCTGCTCTTTAGTGCGGCCATAGCAACAAACTGGTCCAAGTTTCGAACCTCCAAACTAGCAGTATTGAATCAATTAACATAAGCTCAAATAAACTCTCTTTCTTCTACTTGATATTGATAAGAAAGTTCAAACCTCATCTCTGACGTCAGTTGCTAACAAAATAAGCCACGAACTGATGGCTCAGGTGATCAGAAGAGTAAATGATACCCAGTTTGAGGCCCAAGTATCAATTTCTTACTGCTCCCATTAGGATGGAGGAGAAAATTCAACACATAATGGCATCCGACATGCCATGGAGCAGCATCATGATTTGGAAGGCTTCAAGGTGATCAATAGGACCCGAGATCTCATCATAACTCTCAAACTGAGGAAGTTTGAAGTTTGACAAGATGGGCTCTTGCATGATCTAAATGGTGAATGGAGGGTTGGTGCAGATGTCATCATGGTGGGTAGGGGTAGCATGGCGGAGTTCTTCAATCTGCCAATTCATTTTCTAAAGCTTCTAATCGAGGGCATCATCTTGATCACGAATCTTAAAAGATAGTTGGCTCGATGGGAGCAAAGATCTTTTGGGGCTAGAGTCATGCTCAGAGTAGGGGCTCTCTGCTCTCTATTTTTCTTTTCCTGGATTCTCTAGCTGGCTCCTCCAGGTGGGCCTTCCTTGTGTCGGATCTTGATACTTTGATGATAGTTTTTCTGATGGTGGTGGTGCCAAAGCTTGCTGCTTGGCTTGCATGGCTTTCATGAGGCCTCTCACCTGCTGTAGCGATAGGTTGAACTAATCCATATCTATCAATGCTGCTGGTGGAGAAGGTTGAGGTGAAGGAGATGGGGCAAAAATTGGCTGATCTACTAGTTTTGGATTGGATCTGGCAATAGAGGCGATCGATTATCGGGATGGAGCTCTCCTAGGTGTGAGCTTAGAAGAAGCACTCCCAAGTCTTGAAAACCTGAGAAGAAAGGTTATGGAAAAATGAGAGCAAGCCAAAGAAGAGATCAACCTGGATAAGTATGGTACAGAAACTAAGCTGACTTACTCTGAGACTAGATCGGCTAAGTTGGAAACTAGACCAGCTCAGTCTCAAACTAGGTTGGCTATATCTTAGAGAAAATTTAGATAGAAAGCAGTATTTTTGGGACTGCTAGCATGGTACACAACTAGGTCAGATTAGTCTTAGATTCAGTCGACCAAAGCACATTTTAGCCAGATCAGTCTGAAACTAGGCTAGCTGAGTGTTGCAGGATTAGCTTTGTGTACGTAGATTATTTAGATTTGGAGGAGTTTTTCTATAAGCTTGGAGCTTGACCCTTTTATAAAGTATTTATATTGAAAATAGGTCAAAGATTGTAACATGCTGAAATTACTCTGAATAAAGCTCTTTTCTCCTAGAAAACTCTTCTTCTCTTTTTCTCTACTTCTTGAATCCATTGATCATGCTTCTGAATAAATCTCTAGGAGAAGTTCATTCCTTGTTACTGGCTGATCACTAGTGGCCACGTCGGTTTGTGTGAGGAGATCTTATTTTTTCAATAATTGGTATCAGAGTGGTGTTGCGTGGAACGAAGGAAAGCACCTAGGATTTCTACATCTAGGATCTATTGCATTAGGTTTTACTCTAAAATCTTCTTATTTTCTTCATTGTTTCTCTAGATTAAGGTGAAGAGTTGTTACACAAAGGAAAGGTAATACAGAAGGTTAGAAAGAGGATCTAGAGCCCATAGATCTTCATTAAAGGATAATGTTGCTAGTGTGTGATCATAAAAGGATGTTAGGATTTTGTTCTTGACTTGATTGTAGTCATGGGATCAAGTGAACTCAAGATGGATTTTAAGAAGTTTGATAGGAAAGGAAATTTTACAGTATGATAGCAAAGGATAAAGGACTTGTTGGATCAGTAGAGGATCTACAAGATCCTAATAAGAGAAAGACTAGAAAGGATTAGTACTGAGGACTAGAAAAAGCTAGAGGAAATTGCTTTTAGCATAATCAAAATATGCTTGGTCGACCAGGTGTTGCCCAAGGTTTGCACAAAGACCATGGCAAAGCAGCTCTAAACAAGACTGGATAACACATACATAGGGAAGAACATGACCAATAAGCTATGATTGAAGAAATAGTTGTATAATTTGAGGATACCCGAAAGTAAAGATCTTGTCGCACATATCCAAAGGTTCAATCAGGTGTGTTTTGAGATGATGAGTTTGGATGTGAAGATCAACGAGGAAGATTAGGCATTGCTACTACTTTATTCTCTCTTGGGTTCTTATGATGGTCTCATAACAACTTTAGTTTATGGGAAGGAGATCCTAAACTATGAAGAAAAAGTTGGTGTGCTCAGATCAAATTAGCAAAGAGAGAAGATCTGTAAGGATGACCCTAAGTCTGAGATCTTGGCTATAAAAGAAAGACAAGAAAGATCAATAAAGAAGACTAAGGAAAAATACAAGGATAGATCAAAGTCTTGAAATCAAAAGAAGACATTGAACTGCTACAAATGTCATCAGCCTAGATACTTGAGGAGAAATTATCCTCTTTTGAGATCAGAAAAGGGAAGGCCAGCAAGAGTGGTGATACAACTTTGGTGAGCAGTGGAGAAGACCTGCTAGTTGTATCAGATAGGTCCATAGAGGATGATACTACATGGATGTTGGATTCAGCATGCTCACACCACTATACTTCTCATCGAGAGTGGTTTGCTATCTACCAGAAAATCGATGGTGGAAATATCAGCCTTGGAGATGATCATCCGTATAGAGTAGCTGAGTTGGTTCAATCAGGGTGAGGATGCATGATGGGATCATTCGTACATTATCGAATGTTAGGCATGTACTAGAGCTGAAAAAGAATCTGATTTCTTTAGGCTACTTGGAGGAGCAGGGTTATGCTTTTAGTAGCCAGGCTAGTAATGGATGTCTGAAAATTTTCAAGAGAGCTTTGGTGGTGATGAGAGATAGAAGACTCAGCAACAATCTTTATAGAATGAAAGGCTCAGTTATGAATGATAATGCAGAGGTGCTAGCAGCAGCATGGGAGGAGCAGCTCTTATATTGACTGTGGCACTATCGAATGGATCACATGAGTGATCATGGGCTCACAAAACTTAGCAAAAGAAGGATGATCCCAGCCCTGAAGAAGAAAAGCATTGATTTATGTGAGCCATATATCTTTGGCAAACAATATAGGATGAAGTTTGCCAAAAGTACCAAGCGCAGTGAAGGGGTGCTAGATTTAGTGCACTCGGATGTGTTGAGACCAGCTCCTATATCAGCTAGAGGTAGGGCAAGATTCTTTGTCACCTTTATTGATAATTTTTCAAGAAAGATGTGGATTTATCTGATCAGAGAAAAGTCAGAGGTGTTTGCCCGGTTTAAAGCCTAAAGAGCAGAGGTAGAGAAGTCAGGGAGACAGGTGAAATGTCTGAGGTCGGATAATAGAGCAGAGTATATAAGCCTGAAGTTTAGGAGGTACTGTGAGAAAAATGATATCAAATGCCATTATATGGTGAAGATGACTCCCTAGTAGAATGGCATTATAGAGAGGATGAACCAGACACTGATAGAGAAAGCACGGAGTTTGAGGCTGCAAACATCACTTCCAAAGTCCTTTTGGGGTGATGCCATAAATTTTTCTTATTTTCTTGTTAATAGATTCCCTCATCACAAGCTGAATGAATGCATTTCAGAGGAGGTCTGAAGTGGGAAGAAGGTGGAGCTTGGCCATCTGAAGGTATTCAGTTTCCCAGTCTATGCACATGTGGAGGCGGCCAAGAGGAGCAAATTGGATCCAAAATCTCAAAGGATATTTTTTATTGGGTATCTATAAGGAATCAAGGATATCTGCTATGGAATCCTAAAGCACAAATGTCAATAATCAGCAGGGATGTTATCTTTGATAAGAAGAGCATCTTGAAGATGTTTGGAAATATAGTTGGAATTGAAAAAATCAAGATGAACAATGGTAGCCAGTCAAAGATAGATGACATGCAGTCTACATCCACTTATAGGAGTGTTCCTGTTGAGGTGAAGCTGGGTAAAAGAATAGATACTCAGATGGGAGACCAGCATAGAGAGCCAACTATTCAGGTGGAAGTGCAGGATCAGCCATAGACTTCAGATAGGAGTGATGTGCCAGTGGGAGTGGCTTTGTACAAGCCCCAACATAGTATCAAAAGATCGATCAAATATGGCATTGATGAAGTTATCTCCTATGCACTCATCACTGCTAATGAAAATTCAAAGAACTATGTAGAGACTATGGAGAGTGAGGATCATGATTCATGAATGCAGGCCATGATGGAGGAGATGGAATCACTTGAAAAGAATCAGACATGGCAGCTTGTGGATCTTCCTGAAGGTAATAGATATATTGGCTCAAAGTGGATAAAAAAGGAGGCACTTTCAAAATAAGGTGGAGTTAGATTCAAAGCAAGGTTGGTAGCAAAGGGATACTCACAAAGGAAAGGGATTGATTACATAAAAATTTTCTCTCCTATGGTGCGTCATACATTTATTTGGGTTTTGCTGTCACTAGTGGCATAACATAACATGAAATTAGAATAGATGGACATGAAGATGGCCTTCCTTCATGGGATTTTCAAGAAAAGAATCTACATGAAGTAGCCAGATGGTTTCATGAAGATTGGATAGGAGGAGAAGATGTGTTTACTCAGGAGGTATGGCCTGAAACAGTCTCCTCATCAGTGGTATCACAGATTTGATAGCTTTGTTTTGAGCCTGGGATTTATCAAATGTGAACATAACTGCTGTATTTACATTAAAGATGTGGATAAGGAGGATGCCCTGTACTTGCTACTATATGTAGATAATATGCTCATAGCCAGTAGAAGCATGAAAGCTATAAAAAGACTAAAAATGACACTATCATCTGAGTTTGAGATAAAAGATCTGGGTCCAACAAAAAAAATTCTTGGAATGGAGATTTGCAGAGATAGATACAATGGAGTGCTTTATTTATCACAAGGAGGATATATCCAGAAAGTTATTGAGAGGTTTGGGATAGAGAAGGCCAAATCTGTAGAGATACCATTGCCGAGCCACATATCTCTCTCCAAGTATCAAAGCCTCTAGTCAGAAGAGTAGAGAGAATACATGGATAAAGTCCCTTATGCGAATGCTGTTGGCAGTGTGATGTACACTATCATATACTGTAGATAAGATATAGCGCATGCAGTGAGCATAGTTAGTAGATACATGGCTAACCTTGGAAAAAAATATTAGAAAGCATTAAAATGGATATTGAGATATCCGCATGGAGTAAGGGATTATGGTTTGGTATTTGGTGGGTAACCTAGAGGATTTGATAATAGAGGTTCAGGTCCTCTTGAAGAGTTTGTAGATACGAATTATGCAGGTGACCTTGATACAAAGAGATCTGCTACTAGATACCTCTTTTGCATGTATAGTGGATTGGTGTCTTGGAGATCAATCCTTCAAGCAATCACGGCCTTATTTACCATAAAGGTCGAGTATATTAGAATTATAGAGGCTGCAAAGGAAGCTCTTTGACTTAGAAGGCTGATTGTTGAGATGGGGGTGAAGTAGAGAAGGGTTATATTATATAGTGATAGTTAGAGTGCACTCCTGCTTGCACAGAACCCAGTCTATCATGTGTGCACAAAGCATATAGATGTGAGATACCATAAAATTAGAGAGCTAGTAGAGGAAAGTAAAGTTGAACTAATGAAGGTCCATGCAAAGAAGAACCAGTCTGATGCACTGATAAGTACCATAAATTCACCAATAAAAGTATTAATTTATTAATTAATTTATATTAATTAATGATCAATTTATATATTTTTTAGAAATTAATATTTTTATTAACTAAAAAATTAATTTAAAAATAATAAAAATTAAAAAATAAAATTTTATTATTAATGGAAAGAGCTCATTTTTTTGATTATAATGAAATAGGTTGGAAGCAAAACGGAGCTAAAACTAAGAAGATATGAATTTTTAAAGATAAAAAAAATTAAATAAAAAAGGAAAGGGGCTCAGTCGACTCCGCAAGCCAAACCACCAAGCTAACGAAGCCGGCGTGTCCAAACATGCCAAGCCAAGCCGACTCAGTTGTGGAAGCCGTCAGCCGATCCACGATCCAGGCGTGGATCGCCAACTTAGTAGAAATTGACGAATCACGGTGCGACATGTGGTGGACCTAGATCCTTATGGGTTCACAGAAAATCTATCATGGCTCATAGGGTATTTTGGTCTTTTCACTCGATGATAGCAGCGCTGATTGGCTATGGTGTATGATGAAGCCGATCCACGTGGTCCATGGAAACAGTAATTGCGCCATCAGATGGCTGTGGTAGCTTGCGGTCAAGATCAAATGGCTGTGATTATTTTCGGATTTGATTTAGCTTCAGACTTCATGCGGATCACCATCCAATGGTAGCGCTCGATCCAAGGGATGATCCGACAGTCTAGAATGCTCTTGACAGTGATCAAGACTCCCGACGCACGATCAACAGCCAGATTTCCTCCATCAATGTGCGATCGAACGGCCAGAATTTAATCCGATCTGATTTGGGCTAATACACATTCGATTTTGATGATTTTTGGTCCGTTGGATTCCTATCAACGGCCAGATTTCATCTAGAGCAATAGAATTCATCCAGGACTCCTTTTAATCCAATTTGCACTGAGATTTCTTCATATTTTGATGATCAAAGAGCTCCTTAGTCCCATATTACCCAGAAGAAAACTCTCCAGCCCTCCTAGCTCTATAAAAAGGACCCTAGGCCTCTAGAAATCGACATCTCTGGTCAAGATGAAGCTTTGGTACAGGGAGAAGCCAGGCTATGGGTTAATGGCTGCTTCAAAATAACTGATGCTGAGAAGAAGAGCTGGGCTTCTATACCATCTTTCCACCAATATCGATCTAAGATCAGAGATCAGGCTATTTTATTTTATTTTAATTTTTTAAAAATTTTATGTATTTAAATTCTAAAATTTTAATTAATACAAATTCTATTTTATATTCTTTAAATTCATGCTCTTTATTTTTATTATAATTTAATTTCTATACTTTAATTATTGTTCTTTATTTTATTGCAAGTAGATGCTAAGATCTAACTAGTAGATCTTAATACCAAGTTTAAATTTTTGCATCTTTTAATTTTTGCTTTTAATTTTCTGACTTCACTTTTGATTTCAAAACTCAAATTCTTTTCTTGTTCTTTTGTAAAATCAAAGACTT
Organism: Cocos nucifera; assembly: GCA_006176705.1. Taxonomy (NCBI): domain Eukaryota; kingdom Viridiplantae; phylum Streptophyta; class Magnoliopsida; order Arecales; family Arecaceae; genus Cocos; species Cocos nucifera. The sequence goes on from QRFJ01003972.1 coordinate 53,524, forward strand.
CAAATCTAAAAACACTACCTTCATTGTGGATTCGATCCAACTCACTTCTATCTACATATTTTTAGTTATTTTAAGAAGTCGGATTAAACTGATAAATATGGTGTCTTAACAATAATATCGCATTCTTATCAAATTTTTGGTGTTATTGTCGAAAAAGAAATATATGCTATTTTTTCTTTGATTTCTTTAATTTTTTTTATAAATTAATTATAAATATTTTTTTTAAATATTGCTTACTAACTTTTTATTTATTTTGCAGAAAGAAAACAAAAAAAAGGAAAAAGAAAGAAAGCATCTAATCTTTGTGAGATCAATCCTAACTCTAGTCCTCTTTTCATTTATTTATTTATTTATTTTATTTTTAAATTAATTTAAAAAATATCCATTTAAACCTAATTAAAAGTCTCATGATAAGATTAGAAATCTTAATTGTTTAGAGCATGCATCATATTAGTTTTATTTTTATTTATTTTTTTTGATGATTGCTGGAGGCAAGGTAAGCCTTTCAGAATTCAATTAGTTGCATACATTTAGTTTAAATTGTATAGAACCCTTTGATTGAAATTTTTTTTTGCATATCATATTAAATCAAATTAAGGGCAACATCCAACTAAACAAGATAAGATGGGGATTTGATCATCCTTCCTTAGCCCACAAATAACAAACCAACATCCTACATTGACCTAAGCCTTTAATTTTAAAATCAATTAGACATCAGTCTCAGAAACTCAAGCTCAATAGGATAAAGAACCCTAAGAGTTGAACCAGGTTAGGATTAGTCAATTTAACTGGTGTCTAGAAAAGTGGTTCAGGGATGACTGGGTCCGAAGGAAGGTGGTTTCTAATTGGTTCCGTTAGCTTACCTAGCCAAGCATAATTGGTGTCTAAAGCAAGCAATGGGGGGACTTCCATCAACCTTACACTTACTTGGCCAATTGATTGGCTGATCCTATACTTGGAGGGCTTGAAGGTGACCTTGGCAGTTAGGAACTATCTAGATCTAGGATAACCCTTAGTCAGGATTGATTGACCAATTTGATTGCTAACCAACATCAAATCTAATTAAACTTAATTCTTCTCTCTTCTTAGTTCTAGAACTCCGTAGGACCTCTTCTTTAGAACTCTTCTTTCTTTCTTCTCCTTTCTCCTTTAAAAATAAAATAAAATAAAAATTAAATTAAACTAAAAATATTTAAAATTATAATTAAATTAAATTAAATTAATTAATAAAATAATTAAAAAAATTAATTTTTAATATAATAAAATAATATAAATTTTAAAAAAGTCTAAAAAATTTTGAACCATACATCAGGATTATACTAATACATGCACAATAGGAAATCACTTTTTCTGATTTAGTTGAACTTAACTGAATGATTGATTCATATTAAACCTGATAATCAAATGGCTAATCTGAATCTAATAATCCAAAAATTAGATAAAATTAACCTTCTTGTCCAGAAATTAGATCAACTCCTAATCCTAGGTCAATAATCTTCTCTGCAATTCACATCATCTTTTAATTATCAGGAGTCTTATTCCATTTGTGCTAGCCTAACCGATCATGTGAATGAATGTCCTATGACTGCACAATTTTCATCTTTTATCCAAAAATAAGTTCAAGCTGCTCAAGGTTACTCCAAATTGATTAATGATCCATTTTTAAATTTATATAAATTAGATTGGAGTAACCACCATAATTTTTCTTAGACATCCCAACAGACTCAGACTCAGACCCAAATTTTACCTATCCAAAACTATCAAAATAGGCCCCAATACCAAAACTATACCTATAATAATGGTCAGCCTAGTCAGTTTATTCAGCCATCATATAACAACTAGCTATCATATCCACCTTCTCAATAGACCAATCTAGCCGATGATAGATTTAACCAACTTCAATAATTATTTCTAACTCAACAGCAATCTATCGCCCGGCTAGAAGTTTAAATAATAACTAGTTGAATCTAACATGAGAAGAGAACTAGATCAACTATCGAGCCTACCAATTTCAAACAACCCACCTATTATCCACCAACCACTTGGACCAAGTTATCAATTTAATGTCTCACTTAAGAATCCTCAATTTAAGAATGTCAAAGTAATTTCTAAACTTAAAAGCTATAGGATTCTTATGAACCCATACTAAGACCAGGTGAAAGAGGCTAGTACTGATGCTAGCCAAAATAAAAATTTAGAGGAATAGGTTAGTACCGAGACTAACCACATAGAAGAATCCAAGCCAGAAATTAGTACTGATGCTAGTTTTAGTTTAAATAAGATAGAAAAAGAAAAAAAGAAAATAGATGATTTACCCGAGACTTATAAACCTAATGTCCTATTTCCTTCAATCCTAGAAGTTGGTTCTTCTTACAAAAATCAAGAGGCATGTAATGAAGTGTCAATGGAGTTATTTAAGCAAAATTATATTAATTTATCTTCAAAATTAAAACCATCTTTAGACACCCTTCCAGCATCCATTGAATCAAACTTAATTTCTAAAACTCCATTCATGAACATTTTAGAAGAACAAATAGGAGAAATTCTTAATAAACATGAGTCTGAGAATGGGATCACAAATTATGTTCCTAAAATTAATAATGATTATATCAATAATGGGATTATAAATTAACTTTCTGAGATTGGCAATCCAAAATCATTGAAATTTGTCAATCCAATATTTGACACAGGATAGTATGCTGCATTGTGTCTGACTGAAGATGGTAAACTTAGCACTTATTGGGAGGCAACCCAATATTTAATTTTTTTAGTTTAATTTATCTTTTTAGTTGATTTTTTTAGGATAATTTGAATAAGCTGGGGAGAGCTTAAATTTTTAAAGGCATGTGCTGGACCAAAAATATAGTCAGGTGTATTCTTTCATGTTCTTTATTATATCCTTTATTTTTACTTCTCCATTGAGGATAATGTCGATTAAGTTGGAGGAAGAAAAAAATAAAAATTTTAAAATTTTAAGTCCTCAAGAAAAGTTAGTATTTAGTATTTAGACACCTAATTATGCTTAAGAATCAAATTAAACTAAGCATTTTTAAAAGAAAATTGATGCATAGATCAGAAAGTCTGTGAGATATTGAGGAATCAAGTATTAAAAAAATTCAATAAAGAATTAAGTCCAGAACATAAAAAGTTTTTCCTTGGAGCATTTCTAATTTTTTTCTACTTGCATCAAAAAAAAGTCTACTTTTTATAGACTTATGTAGGGTAATTATAAGTTTCTTCATATAAAAATTAAATAAAATAATTTCTATATAAAAAATTAAATAAAATAATTTTTAAGTACTTCTCACTGAGTAACCGAGTCTCTTTGCCTAAGTAAGTATTGAGTTTTGCATCAAAAGATGGAAAGGATAGAGAAGCTCGTTGTAAAGCTAGTCTTAACTCGTAGCCTATTTGATTTGAGCTAGTAAGCCCGAGGGGTATTCTACACCTAGTGTCCTAAAGCCAACTAATTTGAAAGTCATTGGCCCAAGACACGCTACATGGATCAAATAGAAAGCTTAATGGGTTAAGACACTCAATAGTGGTACAACATTAAAAAAAATAAATAAAAAAAAATATTGGTTTCCATTGAGTAATCAGATCCCATTGCCTAAGTAAGCAATGATATTCGCATCAAAAAGTGGATAATGTAAAAATAAAAATCAATAAATGAAGGACGAAAGTAGTAATACACTTGTCTATATGAAAGTTTAGACAAATCAAAGATAAAGATAGGATAATTTAGAAAAAGTTCAGAAAAATTTAATGTTCTTTACTTAATTTTTCTATTGATAAGTATTAATACCCTAATAATATATCTCACTTAAGCTCTACTGAATATCAATGGCTATTTTGAAAACTGCTTACGTAAAATTCGAAACTCTAAAGTTAAAAGATATTTAAAACTAAATTCTTTCTTTACTCGAGGATGAGCAAAGCTTAAGTTAGAGGGTGTGATAAGTATCATAAATTTACCAATAAAAATATTAATTTATTAATTAATTTATATTAATTAATGATCAATTTATATATATTTTTAAAAAATTAATATTTTTATTAATTATAAAATTAATTAAAAAATAATAAAAATTAAAAAATAAAATTTTATTATCAATGGAAAGAGCTTATTTTTTTGATCATAATGAAATAAATTTAAAGCAAAACAAAGCTAAAATGAAGAAGATATGAATTTCTAAAGATTAAAAAAAAATTAAATAAAAAAAAGGCTCAACCAACTCCATAAGCCAAACCACCAAGTCGAGCCAAGCTGATGAAACCGATGCATCCAAATATGCCAAGCCAAGCTTACTCAACCGTAAAAGTTGTCAGTCGATCCACGATCCAGGCGTGGACCACCAGCTTAGCAGAAATCGATGAATCACGGTGCGACACGTAGTGGACCTAGACCCTTAAAGGGTTCACAGAAAATCTATCACGGCTCATAGAATATTTTGATCTTTTCACTCGACGATAGGAGCACTGCTTGGCTGTGGTGTGTGGTGAAGCTGGTCCACGCGATCCATGGGAACAGTAATTGCACGATCGAAAGGCTGCGGTAGCTTGTGGTCAAGATCAAACGGCTGTGGTTATTTTCAAATTTGATTCACCTTGAGACTTCATGCGGATCGCCATCCAATGGTAGCGCTCGATCTAGGGGATGATCTGATGGTCCAAAATACTTTCAGCGGTGATCAGGACTCCCGATGCATGATCAGCGGTCAGATTTTCTCCATCAATGCATGATCGGATGGCCAGAATTTAATCTGACCAGATCTGGGCTGATACACATCCAATTTTGATGATTTTTGGTCCATTGGATTCTTATCAATAGTCAGATTTCATTTAGAGTAATAAAATTCATCCAGAACTTCTTTTAATCCAATTTGCACTCGAATTTCTTCATATTTTGATGATCAAAGAGCTCCTTAGTCCCACATTGCCCAGAAGAAAACTCTCCAGCCCTCCTAGCTTTATAAAAAGGATCCCAAGCCTCTAGAAATCGACATCTCCAATCAAGATGAAGCTTTGGTATAGAATGAAGCTAAGCTATGGATTAATGGTTCTTCGAGGCAACTGGTGCCGAGAAGAAAAGCTGGACTTCTACACCATCTTTCTATCAATGCCGATCCAAGATCAGAGATCAGACTATTTTATTTTATTTTATTTTATTTTTAAATTTTATGTATTTAAATTCTAAAATTTTAATTAATATAAATTTTATTTTATGTTCTTTAAATTCATGATCTTTATTTTTATTATAATTTAATTTCTATACTTTAATTATTGCTCTTTATTTTATTGCAAGTAGATGCTATGATCTAACTAGTAGATCTTAGTACCAAGCTTAAATTTCTGCATCTTTTAATTTTCACTTTTAATTTTTCGACTTCACTTTTGATTTCAAAACTCAAATTCTTTTTTTTTTTTTTATAAAATTAAAGATTTTAAATCTAAAAATACTACCTTCCTTATGGATTCAACCTGACTCACTGCTATCTATATATTTTTAATTATTTTAAGAAGTCAGATTAAACTAATAAATACGGTGTCTTAACAACAACATCGCATTTTTATCATGCACTCACAAAGATACTCCCCAGAGATAGCTTTTAAATCTGCATGGCATGAATAGATTTGCAAGGAAGAGATGAGTTCATATGATCTTGAAAGCACCAAGGCGGAGAATGTGAGCTCAAAAATGGTGCTCCCAAGTCTTGAAAATATGAGAAGAAAGATCATGGGAAGATGAAAGCAAGCTAGAGAAGAGATCAACTTAGATAAGTATGGTACAAGAACTTAGCCAGCTCATCCTAAGATTGGGTAAACTAAGTTGGAAACTGGACCGACTCAGTCTCAAACTAGATCGACTATGTCTTAAAGAAAATCAAGATAGAAAGCAGTATTTTCGAAACTACTAGTACGATATACAACTGGATTGGCTCAGTCTCAAACTGAGCTGATCCAATCGCAGGTTAGCTAGTTCAATCTAAAATTGGGCCGGCTCAGTGTTACAGGATTAGTTTTGTGTACATGGATTGTTTGGATTTGAGGGAGTTTTTCTATGAGCTTAGAGCTTGATCCTTTTGTAAAGTATTTATATTGAAAATAGGTCAAGGATTGTAACATACTGAAATTATACTGAATAAAGCTCTTTTCTCTCGAAAAACTCTTCCTCTCTTTTTCTCTATTTTTTAAATCCATTGATCGTGCTTCTGCATAAATCTCTAGGAGAAGTTCATTCCTTATTACTGGTTGATCACTAGTGGCCATGCTAATTCGTGTGAGGAGATCTTATTTCCCCAACACTGGGTGGCACTTCATTAGAACAAAAGAAGAACAAAGGAAGAAAAGTGGAAGAAGAGATGAAGAAGGTTGCTCCTTGACTGGATACTCCTTTTAGAACAAGGGCTCAGACTCCCTTCCTTTACCGCTAATCTTGTTGATACAAAAAATAGACGACCATCGAAGTTAGCTGGAAGTGGAGGAGACAATCTCATCAACAAAACCTACAAAATAAAGTCTGGGCTGAAGGTGGGTGGCTCCAATATTATCCTCCGATAGTTAAGTTAGCTTCCTGGCCAACAAGAATGGAGTACACAAGAGATTAGAGTGGAAAGGATAGCTTAGAGAAGAAAACATACTTGGAGGATCTCTTTCATAGATAGAGCGTATAATAAATTAATGGTGACAACCATAATAGAATGTCAGGAGACTATTCAGGCCACTCAAAGTTTATTATGGAGAGTGTGCTATCCACTATCATGACTTGCTAGTTGGTTGGGTTTCATTTGCTGAAGTTCAGATGGAGAACTGGAGACTTTTGAGCCTAGCAACATGCTATTCATTCTGAGACTAGGTCATTGAAACTCGAAATCATGCTGGCTGAGCTTGAAGGTCTCTCTCTAAGTAGTAGATGATGAGCTCACAACTGGATTCTGAGTATGAATTCTATTGGTGCTATCTTGACTGCTTTTGAAAGCTCAGTCGCCTTCAAGGTTTATCGAGAGTGCATATAAATGCTTTGGTCTGACAGGCTGGAGGTTGGAAACGATGGTAGGTTATTTAATTAGGACCGTGGCCAAGCTCTTTTGAGAAAGTTTGGCAAATATCCAAGGTCAACTTGAAGCTGGGATAGAGGAGTACTAAGATTCACTATTTATGAAGTGGCTATTGAAAGGAATATGCCCTCAAGCCAATTTATTTTTGGAATGTTCTTTGTCTTCTAGACTCATGTAATGATATTTTTAATAAATAAAGGCATTTATTTCATCATATGCAGTGTCTTATTATTTATTTAAGATTATGATGAACCCTATAGATTAGGGCTATGGTTTTAGGATTATGATGAGATCATACCAGTGAGACCTAAAATCTTAAAATCCTAATTTAAATATTCCTAGTCGATGGGACATTGAGTTAGGGATCAATATTTTTCGGTAAGACTAGCATATTCTTTGTATGCTCGATTGAGAGGGTGATTGATCTCACAATAACTTATATATGACACTAAAATAAGAATGTGGATGCTCATTAGAGAATGAGTTTACTGAATTGATCCAAATTGAGAATATCTAATAGAGTCTTATCTACATGTCAATAGATGGTTCTCATAGTGGAATTTGTGCATGTAATCCTTTGATCTGAAACTACCATAGAATCTTATATATATAAATCCATATTTTAGTTCATACTCATTCATGACTCGGTTATGTACGGGATGATCTAGATATGGTAGATTATATATATGAAGGTTGTGAGTAGGTTAACATGAAATCGATCTCTCCTGGTAAGAGGAAATTGCATCCTACTTGCTTCAAATAAATGATGATTCAGAAAGACTTTGATCAAAGCATGATAAAAATAAAAAATAAAAATAGATTCTAATATTTCATTAAATGAATCATCATCATAAGATTGAAAGAGAAATGAATATGATATTTGGGTTGATATATTTCTATACCCAGAGTCATATTCAGGATGCAGGAAGATCGAATGATCTAGTTGCATAGTAATTTTCACTGAAGGATATTTTTGGTATTTTCATCAAAATTTCATATCTTCTAGATAGTCATGATACGTTGCTAGACGTCAATCATGTCTTGTGGGTTTGATCAAATTAAAATTTTAATTTGATTATTAAATTAGAAAGTGTTCTAAATTAAGTCAAATTGGGTTAGCTAGTTTTTGACCTAAATCGGTTTGGTTGAGTTCTAACTAGATTAGATCAAATCACACCCAAACTCACTACTGGTTAGATGTGAAACCCAATGGGTCACACACAAAGAAAATTGATTAAGGGTCTAATTGGATTAGACCATGATTGCAAGATGAACATGCTAGCACATATAGCAAACCCTAGCACCTAGTTTCGAATTGGATTTGAATCAGCTTCCGATTTGGGCTAATTTAGATCTGATTTGAGCCAAATAGAATTTGGTCTTGAGTTGGATTAACCTAGATTGATTGGAGTTTAGATTGGGCACCACGTACCTGCATCCCACATGCTAGAGAGTCTCTCTCTTGTGCATGGGAAGTCTTTCATGCGTAAAGAACTCTTTGGCGCATGGAATTTGTTGGCACCTGCCTTCTTTGACTTTTTTCATTTTATTATGTCACATAAATTTATATATTAGCATGGACATCATATATGGGGTGCAGAAGAGTCCTTCTACAGATGAAATACTCCTTTTTCTTTTTAATTTTTTCACCCAAGATGTTTTGTCGCCCAAGACCCCTTACCGCCAAAGACTTCATGCCGCCTACTCCTCCTTGACGTCTCTTGGACCAAGTCAAAGTCTCTTGGAACTTTGACTATTCAAAGATTATCTCCATACCTTCTTGCTGAATGAGCGTCCCTTTTTGGAGCCATTGGATGGCCTTTTTTCATGATCTAATAGATGAAAAGGGTGGCGCTAAAGATGATATATTGCAACTCTTCATAAAAAACTTACGTCGAATTAGTCCAAGAGTCCTTCTGCTTTAAGGCACCTCTTGGACTAAGTCTACATCTCATTTTTACTGATGAGGCATGCGATTGGCTGATGGAGCATGAGAAATTGATGAGGAAAGGGCGTGAGATTTTTTGTTGGCACCCCTACGTACATTATAAATAGGGGTGCACACGAAGAGTCCGGGTGTGTGAAAATTATCTTTCTTTCTTACAATTATTTCTTTTTGTCCAATTTTCTTTCTTTCTTTCTCTTGTCTAGACCTTGTCCTTATAAGAACAAGAAGTCATCTTAAGACTAAGAGATTAGGAAGGAAAATTAAGAAGACAAAAGAAAACGAAAGAGAGATAAGGAGAGGCAAGGAAGGTAACATAAAGGCTAAAGAAGGTCTTGCCCTTTTTAATTAAAGTTTTTATTATTAGAACTCTAATTATATAAATCAGAGATACTGGTGTCTTGATCAAGTCTCTATGTGGATCAGCATTGGAGGGTGAACACGTAGGCACCTGGTGGAACTCCTGACGGACTGCTACCGCAATCAGGGTCAATTTAGGGTTTAATGATAAGAGGTATGTTCTAATACTTTCTTTTATGTTACAAATGTATGTTATATGATTTAATTGCTAATGAGGTGGTCCTAGGATTCGGGTTTGGTTTATATGATTTCATGTTTTTGCTTATTCCAGATTGGAGATTGGACTTATATTGATGGTAAAATCCTCTTGCTGACTTAGGTTCATCCATCCAAAGTCCTTGGTGTGAAATTGATAAGATCTACCATCTTTAGAGTGAAGTAGTGAAATTTGACCATCTTCAAGGTTGGCCAATGAAGGAAAATCCTGATTTTTCGGTCCAGGTTCGTTCAGATCTGATCAGATCAAGAGATATATTTCAAAATTTTTTTTTTTGATCTATATCAGATCTGATTCTTATTATTTTAATAAATAAAATAAAATAAAAATAAATTAAATAAAATTTAATTTACCTGGTCTGGGTAATCCTATTATCCTGTTGATGATCCTGTTTTCAGCGAAAGGTTCTGGATCTAGCCACGCAAGCGCCTGGCCTCTATCGGTATCCACTCGGGCTGGATCTGGAGATCCTCTTCTTCTCTATCACACCTCCAAAAATCAGATCTGGATCTGATCTGGAGGATCTTCAAAACTCTTTTGAAGATCTGCAGTCGTCCTTTGCAGCAGCGCAGCCTTCTTGCTTTTGATCGCCTTTCTTTGATCTGAATCGCACCAACCAAAGTCCAAAACCCTTTTGGACGTGGAGAGCAAGGGGAGAAGAGTGGTTTGGCATGGAGAAGGAGGGGAGAGGCAGCCTTGGGGTATGGAAACTCTTTTCTCAATCTCATATCAATCTGAGTTGGGCGCAGGGTCTTATTTATAGACTAGCTTGTGATCCAACTCCTCTTCTTCCCAACCAATCACAACCCTTTGTGAAATCAGATCTAAATCTGATTGGTTGGGAATAGAGACCCCTGGATTCCTCCTTAGAGGGTGCCTAAGACCAGTCAAACTGGATTCTTAGTAGAACTCTAATTGGAATCCAAAAGGGAGGTGGAGTCCTTGTCCAACAAGGACTCCTAGGCGCCTCCAACTTGGGCTCACGCCACCCTTGGCGTGCGCCCTTCTCCTTGCCAGGTTCTGGCAGGGGGACAGGCCCCCACCAGCTCTCCAATAGGTGCATGACATGTGGTCAAAAGTCAAAGTGGTCAATGGTCAACGTTTGACCAGTCAAAGGTAGACTTTTGACCAAAGTCAAAGAACAAGAAATGGCAGGTGACCAAAAATGGCAGGTAATGTCTTACAAAATAAGACAACCTATTCTGACTGACTTGGACAACCTCCAGTCAGACCATATGAAGGCCTCTGATTGAGCACAAACTCCTTTGGCTCAGTCAGGACAACTTATTTATGATAGTAAAAGAAGAACGTTAGGTTCAATCGAGTGCTAGCACGATTTCCTTGAACCTAATTGAATCTCATTCAGATCAATTGAACTAGATCAGTTCAATTGATGATCACCAGATTCAAACCCTTGTTTGTGTGACCCAGTTAGGTTCAGTTCTGTATGGTAATGGGATATGTCATGATCTCTATCATAGACATCATCGAAACTCCTTTCGATGGATCAGAACTCTTCTGATTCGAACAGCTAGAATGATCGATCATCTAAATCATTCTAATTGCTCCCAAAATCCACCAGTGACACCTAGCAGTATATGGTGGCAACCCATCAGAGCTGAATGCGAACCTCTTGGTGCAGCTACCTGTGTGATTAAGTTCTTCTATCTTGAGCCCCGATCAGATTAGGGTTAAGGTGAAACTCGTCAAACCCTAGTCTCTGTCATATGATGTAATCATTCGATTCGAGTCCAATGTGAAAATCTAAATAGAAACTCTTTCTATTATTTCACTCTGCCATGGCCATGGGCTTCTGGACTTGATTCTCATGATCATCATAGGGCTGCTCCTCTACCACCGAGGTAGATAGATTCCATCTTGATGCAATCCAGTTCCTACAATGAACATGCTATAGCCAACATACACCTCAGGGTTCCATATGGCTAGGAGACCGAGTAATGGTGTAGTCAAACTATAACACCCTCAAGGTGAACTGCCGATGCATCTCAGGTCAAAGAACCAGACACACTACTGCAGCATCGAGTCAGTCATTGACGAGAAGGTAGACTCCCTAATGACTACTCGAGGTGGTCACGCTCAGTGCCCTCGTTCTCTAACGAGTACCTGTACTCTCGCTCCGGTGTCTCCACACCGTAGACTCAAGACTCATCTACTAAAGAGAAGCGATCGTACACCAACCTTCCGGATCAATCACCATCCTCGTGATGATCCTATGGTCGGGAGCAATTTTATGAGTTAATAATGATTATTCATGTCTTAAATTTTCAACTCTTGAAAATATGAATTATCATTACCATTAACTCAAAGGATGTATCACAGACACTAAATACACATATGTGATAGAAAATAACCCATTTTATTAATTATAGTCAAAATTATAATTTTGCCCCTAGAAGTGTATTACAAGTGTCAGCCAATTCTGGCTTCTAGGGCACATATATCTAACAATCTCCCACTTGTCCTAAAGCCAATTGGCTACAAGTCTAAGTCCCATCTTCTCAAGGTGGGCTTCGATCTTCTGCTGGCCCAACGGCTTTGTAAGTGGGTCTGCCACATTATCTGCGGAGTTGACTCTCTTGACCTCAACGTAACCCTTTCTCAAGGTAATCGCGGATGAGATGGTATCGCCGCTCAATGTGCTTGGATTTCTGGTGAGACCTCGGCTCCTTAGCAAGGGCTATGGCGCCATTGTTGTCGCAGTAAAGAGGAATGGCATCTGATGGCATTACTCCAATTTCTGCAGCAAACTTCTTGTACCAGAATGCTTCCTTTGCAGCCTCTGATGCAGCTATATATTCTGCTTCCATGGTGGAATCTGCTATCACAGTTTGCTTGGAACTCTTCCAGCTGACAGCTCCACCATTGCACACAAACAGACTTCCAGATGTCGACTTTCGATCATCTATATCGGACATGAAATCCGAGTCTGTGTATCCCTGGACTTGGAGTTCTCCGTTACCAAAGACCAACATCATATCCTTAGTTCTTCTCAAGTACTTAAGGATACATTTCACAGAAGTCCAGTGTTCTTCACCTGGATTTGACTGATATCTGCTTGTGACACTCACAGCATGGGCTATATCAGGTCGTGTACATAGCATGGCATACATGAGGCTCCCTATTGCAGAAGCATAAGGGATCTTGCTCATGCGTTCTATTTCCTCAGGTGTGCTGGGGCACATCTTCTTGGAAAGATGAATACCATGTCTGAAGGGTATTAATCCCCTCTTAGAGTTTTCCATACTAAACCTCTTTAGTACTTCCTCTATGTACATCTTCTGTGAAAGTCCTAGCATCCTATTCGGTCTATCCCTATAGACCTTAATTCCTAGAATAAAGGATGCTTCACCTAGGTCTTTCATGGAGAATTCCTTGGACAACCACATCTTGACTGATGTCAACATGGGAATATCATTCCCAATAAGGAGGATGTCATCCACGTACAATACGAGGAAGACAACAGCGCTCCCACTGACCCTTTTGAAAACACATGGTTCCTCTTCATTTTTGATGAAACCAAACTTTTTGATCACATCATTGAAACGAGTGTTCCAGCTCCGAGATGCTTGCTTAAGTCCATATATGGACCTTTGCAGCTTGCAAACCTTGTGATCAGTATCACTGGATGTGAAACCTAGCGGCTGTTCCATATAGATATCTTCCTCAAGATATCCATTTAGAATGAATGCCGTTTTCACGTCCATTTGCCATATTTCATAATCGAAATAGGCTGCAACAGCAAGCAATGTGCGGATGGATTTTAGCATAGCTACTGGGGAAAAGGTATCCTGATAGTCAATGCCTTCGCGTTGACTATAACCTTTTGCCACCAGTCTAGCCTTGAATGTCTCCACATTCCCATCTGCACCAATCTTTCTCTTGAAGATCCATTTACACCCAATAGGTACTATACCTTCTGGTGGATCTACCAAGGTCCAGACTTGGTTTGAGTGCATCGAGTCAATTTCTGACTTCATTGCCTCTAAGCCATTTCTCGGAGTCGATATCTGATATCGCCTCGTTGTAGGTTTTGGGATCATCACCATGAGCACCATTACCTATGAGGAACATTTCCTCTACATCCTCTGAAATAATACCTAAGTATCTTTCAGGGGGACGGGAAAACTCTTTCCGATCTACGAGGTGGAGGAGGTAGTGTTCTTATTGGCTCAACCTGATTTGGTTCCACTTGGTCCTTAGCTCGTTCTGCTTGTGAGACTTTCTCATCAAGCTTAATCTGCTTTCCAATGCCGCTATCTTGAATAAACTATTTTTCAAGAAATATGGCATGTCGACTCACAATCACATTGTGGTCTTCTGGAATGTAGAAATAGTATCCTAATGACTCTTTAGGATATCCTATGAATCGAGCTCTAAAGGACCTAAACTCTAACTTGTCCGCTTGTTGTCTTTTGACATGAGCCGGACAACCCCAAATTCTGAGATGACTCAGACTTGGTTTCTTACCGTGCCATATCTCATACGGTGTGGTAGGAACGGTTTTAGAGGGAACCCTATTCAGTAGAATAGATTGAAGTTAACAAATGAATGTCCCCAAAGAAAATCAGGGAGGTCTGTGAAGCTCATCATGGATCGAACCATATCCAATAGAGTCCGATTTCTCCGTTCTGAAACCCCGTTGAGTTGAGGTGTTCCTGGTGGAGTCCATTGAGAGACTATGCCATTTTCCTTAAGATAGTCTAGGAATTCCCGGCTAAGGTATTCACCTCCTCGATCTGATCGAAGAACCTTAATGGGTTTTCCAGTTTGTTTTTCTACTTCATGTCTGAATTCTTTGAACTTTTCAAAAGCTTCAGACTTGTGTCTCATAAGATACACATACCCATACCTAGACAGATCATCGGTAAAGGTAATGAAGTAGACAAAATTGCCTCTAGCCGGCACATCGAAATGGGCCGCACACATCAGTATGTACTAGGGCAAGGAGATCTGTGGCCCTCTCCCCATGTCCAACAAAAGGGAGTTTAGTCATTTTGCCTTGAAGACAAGATTCACAAGTTGGATATGACTCAAAAGTCAATGGACTCAATAGCCCATTTTTCTCCAATTTGTTGAATCCTATCTTCTGCTATATGACCTAATCTCAGGTGCCATAGATATCTGTCGTTTGGACTATCCCTAGGTCGTTTGGCATTCACGTTTTGCTCGATAGTTAGAATAGGTACATCAATATGTAGCTGATAAAGACCATTAATAAGGAAACCATTTGCAATTTTATTTCTTTCATAAAGAATGTTACAATGGTCCTTAAAGAAGGTGATCACATAACCTTCTTGTGCTAAGCATGAAACAGAAATCAAATTCCTGCTAGCTGCAGGCACATAATAACAGTCTTTCAAAAACTAAGTCTAAACCAGATGGTAATCGAAGAGGGTATGTTCCCACGGCTACTGCAGCAACTCTTGCTCCATTACCGATGCGTAGGATCATGTCTCCATCCCTCAGCCTCCTGCTATCCTCAAGACCCTGCATAGAAGTGCACAGATGAGCACTAGAACCAGAGTCAAGCACCCAACTGGATGCAGAAGAAACCGTAAGGTTAGACTCAATAACGAGCATACCTCCAGAAGGACCTTCCTTCTTGTTCTTCAGGGTGGCCAGGTAAGTAGGGCAGTTCCGCTTCCAATGGCCGTCGCTGTTGCAATGGAAACACTTTCCTTTGCCATCGGCCTTTTTCTTCGGCTTCTGCCTTCTTCTTCTTTGATCCTTCCACCTTTTGCTTTTTCACAGACTTCTTTTTCTTTCCATAAGACTTTCTTTTGGAAGAAGTCCGTTCCATAGCAAGAACTGAGCCTTTAGAACCTTTCATAGAAAGCTCAGCGGTAACCAGCATATTCATTAACTCGGCCAAGGAATTTTGAAGTTTATGCATGTGGTAATTCATGATGAATTGCCCATATGCATCAGTCAAGGATTGCAGAATAATATCGTTCTGCAGGTCCAAGTCCAACTTCACACCGAGCTTCTCAAGCTCTTCCATGTCCTTGATCATTGTCAGACAGTGATCTTGGACTGACTGCCCATCACGCATCTTAGCCTTAAAAAGTCATTTCGTGACTTGATATTTGGCTGCGCGACTCTGTTCACCAAACATCTCCTGCAGGTGAGCCAACATTTGGCGAGCAGTCCCGATATCTTCATGTTGGCGCTGGAGCTCATCAGACATCGAGCCCAACATGTAATATCTGGCCTTATTATCTTCGTCAATCCATTTTTCCAGAGACGCTCTCTGTTCAGTGGATGGACGGGCTGGTAAGGTGGGAGGGTCCTGGTCCAAAACATGGGTTAACTTCTCTGAACCCAAAACAATTTTGTAGTTCCTGAGCCAATCTTTATAATTGGGTCCAGTCAGTCTATGTGTGTCTAGGATACGTGCCAATGGGTTGGACGCAGACATTTTTCCTGTAGAGAGTCAAAGATTCTAGTTAGATACTGTAATTTTGACTTGACCAATTTGTTTAGGGATTTTATTTTTAAACAAATTAGCTCCCACTATTTTCTCGGATCCCTACACTCCCTCTGTAGAGATGCGAAAATCTCCATGATTGAATGATTTCTAGTGGGTGGTGCGGTCTCACCAACTGACTCATCACCTCACCTAACAGTTATTGGTGATGGGTTAGCCAATGAGTGAACAACTCTTGTTCAATGATTCTCTAATCATGGTGCACCCAAACTTGGTCTCTAATTCATGAATCTCACCGTATCCGAAATATTGATCCACTCCTTAGTTAAGTCAGACCCACCATTTGCATAGACTGGGTTCCTAATTGAGGTCTCTCACCGTATCCGAAATATTGAGCCCAACTCATCCTCCAGCCCATAGCATCCAATGCCTAATAGACATGGTTGCATCTTCCCGGTGCAACTGAGCCACTGTATCCAGCCGAGAACAATCAACCCCGGGAAGGGCCCGCACATCTACAATGGTGGAAGACCTCAGACTTAATCTTTTCTTAGGGAGAATTGATTCAGGTCTCATTAAACTAGACTTGGCTTAGTCATAACAATTATGACTAACCTAGTGGCATGGGTTAGCTCGGATTATTGACCACCTCAGATCAGAACTGTGTCAACAGATATGGCCAGGTAAGTGAGACCGGTGGAAGGAATATGCCATTAACTCGTACAAGAACGCATTCAGGTCGAGTAGCTTCCAATTAAAAACCAGTCGGTCGTCTGTGCCAAACTTACCTTAGACACCAAATTGTTGAGTCAGAACCAATTGGGTTAGCCTACAATCCAGACTCTAACCTCTGAGCCTAATTAGGTCTTACTTGATTGTGACTCGATCTTGACCCAGACTTAATCCTATTAGGCTGGTCAATTTAAGCATTGTTGATCCCATCTAACCAACTCTTGATTCGGTTTGATCAACCGCTTAGACCTAATTGAGCTACCCAAGCCCGAACCCAGTATTATGAATATGTCTTAGATCTGAAATTCTCAATTTTAGACCTAATTAATATTCCATAAACTTAATTCTTAATTAAGTGGGTTCATAAACAAAATATGCACAATAAATCCTAGGGTTTCAGGATCTAGGGTTTTGCAGAAAGTAAGTTTTGGGTTTCTGATTAAGGACGAACACGCAGCACCCCTACACATCATAAGAACACCCCATCGAATGGGAAGAGAGGGCCTTTAAACCCTTCTTCGTTCTTATGACCGGACGGCCAAGAGGAACGCCTTAATCAGGAACATTCAATACTACAAAACAGTATCAGATCTATATCATATATCTCATATACAAAGTTAGATCTAATCATGGCATATTTTGCATACATCTCATGTATCAAATCATGCATATTTTCAGATCTAAATTATCTCATAATAATCTAAAAAATTAGATTTAAATTGATCTAATCAAAATAAATTCTAATCTAGACAATTATGTAGAACTATTCTACAACTAGTCTAGACATGCATCAATCATATCTCATATGATATTTAAAATTAAATAATTTTTATTTGCTATTTTTTAGATGTTATTATAACACTTATAATATCAAAAAATAGTAAATAAAAGATCTAAAATATGATTTAATCAGATTAAATCAAAACATGCAAGACTATTCTATAGAACTATTCTATTCTAGAACTAGTCATGCATATCTTCTAATCTTAGATCCAAATCATTTAATTTTAATTTTTTCTGATTTCAGATCTGATCACATCTCATGTGACATCTAAAATCAATTATTTTTTTAATTAAAATAAATTTAAAATTAGATCTAAACAATTTTTAGAACCATGGCTCTGATACCAGTTGAAGGGAAATCCTGATTTCCGGTCCAGGTTCGTTCAGATCTGATCAGATCAAGAGATATATTTCAAAAATTTTTTTCTCTTTGATCTATAATCAGATCTTGAGATATGTTTTAGATCTGATTCTTATTATTTTAATAAATAAAATAAAATAAGATAAATTAAATCAAATTTAATTTACCTGATTTGGGTAATCCTATTACCCTGTTGATGATCCTGTTTGCAGCGGAAGGTTCTGGATCTAGCCACGCAAGCGCCTGGCCTCTACCGGTATCCACTCAGGCTTGGATCTGGAGATCCTCTTCTTCTCTATCACACTCCAAAAATTAGATCTGGATCTGATCTGGAGGATCTTCAAAACTCTTTTGAAGATCAGCAGTCGTCCTTTGCAGCAGCGCAGCCTTCTTGCTTTTGATCGCCTTTCTCTTGATCTGAATCGCACCAACCAAAAATCCAAAACTCCTTTTGGACGTGGAGAGCAAGGGGAGAAGGTGGTTTTGGCATGGAGAAGGAGGGGAGAGGCAGCCTTGGGGCGTGTATGGAAACTTTTTTCTCAATCTCATATCAATCTGAGTTGGGTACGCAGGGTCTTATTTATAGACTAAGCTGTGATCCAACACCTCTTCTTCCCAACCAATCACAACCCTTTGTAAAATCAGATCTAAATCTGATTGGTGGGAATAGAGTCCCCTGGATTCCTCCTTAGAGGGTGCCTAAGACCAGTCAAAGTTGGTTTCTTAGAAGAACTCTAATTGGAATCCAAAAAGGAGATGGAGTCCTTGTCCAACAAGGACTCCTAGGCGCCTCCAACTTGGGCACACGCCTAGGGTGGCGTGCGCCCTCCTCCTTGCCAGGTTCTGGCAGGGGGACAGGCCCCCACCAGCTCTCCAATAGGTGCATGACATGTGGTCAAAAGTCAAAGTGTCAATGGTCAATGTTTGACCAGTCAAAGGTAGACTTTTGACCAAAGTCAAAGAACAAGAAATGGCAGGTGACCAAAAATGGCAGGTAATGTCTTACAAAATAAGACAACCTATTCTGACTTGGACAACCTCCAGTCAGACCATATGAAGGCCTCTGATTGAGCACAAACTCCTTTTGGCTCAGACAGGACAACTTATTTATGATAGCAAAAGAAGAACGTTAGGTTCAATCGAGTGCTAGCACGATTTCCTTGAACCTAATTGAATCTCATTCAGATCAATTGAACTAGATCAGTTCAATTGATGATCACCAGATTCAAACCCTTATTTGTGTGTGACCCAGTTAGGTTCAGTTCTGTATGGTAATGGGATATGTCATGATCTCTATCATCGACATCATCGAAACTCCTTTCGATGGATCAGAACTCTTCTGATTCGAACAGCTAGAATGATCGATCATCTAAATCATTCTAATTGCTCCCAAAATCCACCAGTGACACCTAGCAGTATATGGTGGCAACCCATCAGAGCTGAATGCGAACCTCTTGGTGCAGCTACCTGTGTGATTAAGTTCTTCTATCTTGAGCCCCGATCAGATTAGGGTTAAGGTAAACTCGTCAAACCCTAGTCTCTGTCATATGATGTAATCATTCGATTCGAGTCCAATGTGAAAATCTAAATAGAAACTCTTTCTATTATTTCACTCTACCATGGCCATGGGCTTTTGGACTTGATTCTCATGATCATCATAGGGCTGCTCCTCTACCACCGAGGTAGATAGATTCCATCTTGATGCAATCCAGTTCCTACAATGAACATGCTATAGCCAACATACACCTCAGGGTTCCATATGGCTAGGAGATCGAGTAATGGTGTAGTCAAACTATAACACCCTCAAGGTGAACTACCGATGCACCTCAGGTCAAAGAACCAGACACACTACTGCAGCATCGAGTCAGTCATTGACGAGAAGGTAGACTCCCTAATGACTACTCGAGGTGGTCACGCTCAGTGCCCTCGTTCTCTAACGAGTATCTGTACTCTCGCTCCGATGTCTCCACACCATAGACTCAAGACTCATCTACTAAAGAGAAGCGATTGTACACCAACCTTCCGGATCAATCACCATCCTCGTGATGATCCTATGGTCGGGAGCATTTTATGAGTTAATAATGATTATTCATGTCTTAAATTTTCAACTCTTGAAAATATGAATTATCATTACCATTAACTCAAAGGATGTATCACAGACACTAAATACACATATGTGATAGAAAATAACCCATTTTATTGATATTAGTCAAAATTACAATTTTGCCCCTAGAAGTGTATTACAAGTGTCAGCCAATTCTGGCTTCTAGGGCACATATATCTAACAGCCAATAGATGAGGTCGTGGAACGACTATTGTTTATTCTGAGCTGGAGATCTGAATCAATCAGTTGGCAACTTCTCTTACTGTTCAAGTTCATCTGGTCGAAGTTTGCAATATAGTTTTGATAGGTTCTACAGTTATCAAAAGTTATGAGGATTTTTGTTAAGAAGATCAGCTGGTGCATAAGATTAGATATTGATTGGGGTTACTGTCACTCCCAGGGTGAGGCACTCTTGAATGAAGCTCTGAGCTTAGTCATCTTTGGAGATCAATTTTCAAGAATTTATCGAGATCGGAGGATCGATTTGGTTGAAGTTCGGACTTGGTTGCCACAACTCTAGATGATAATGTACCAAGGTTGGACTTCTGGTTGGACTTTGGCGAGAATATTTTACCCCCAATAAGTAGAATACCATTTGCTTTGGCAATGGATTCTATTATGTACACCATGACATGTACAAGACCAGATATGGCATACTCACTAGGGATAGTGAGTAGATGTATTTTGATCCAGATGAGAATCACTAGAAGATTATAAAGACAATCCTGAAGTATTTGAGAAATACTAAGGATCAATGGCTCATTTATGGAGATGCTGACTTGAAACTTATGGGATATACTGATTTTAATTTTCAGTCAGATCATAATGATAGTAAGAGTGCATCAGATATGTATTTATCTTGAATGGTGGAATGGTCTACTAAAAGAGTTCCAAGAATCACCTGTAGCCGATTCTGTATGCAAAGCAAAGCATATCACAGCATCCGATGCTGTGAAGGAAGTTGTGTGGCTATAAAAGTTATCAATGAGCTAGGAATCGCATCCTCCTTGGATGGTCCAGTTCTGCTTTACTATGACAACACTGAAGCCATAGCTCAAGCAAAGAAGTCGAAGACATATCAGCGCACCAAGCACATTCTGCATCGCTATCACCTTCTACGAGAGATCATGGAGCAAGATGATGTCGAGCTTCAGAAGATCGATGGAAAGAAGAACATGGCCGACCCTTTTACTAAAGCCCTTAGAATCAAAGAGTTCGATAATCACAAATCGAAGATGGGTATTCGATACTGTTCTGAATAGCTTTAGTCTAAGTGGGAGTTATTGAAAATTATATCCTAAAGCCAATCGTCCAGATTATAGACTATCAGCTTATTGTAATTTGTACTTGAATTTTTAATGAATAAAATTATTATTCTTAGCTTTTCATCACTTTTGTACATTCTCCTTTATGAACTCTCTTGTGATGAAGTTCTTAGGATTATTTAGAATCAATAAAGGAGGATTTATCATTTAATCTTTAAATCTATTTGCGATCAAATGATACATTGTTATTTAGACTGATAATGTTTATCGAGTGTAGGTTGAGCCATATGGATTGGTTATCCTCTTAACCAAAGAGCATAGAAATACTAGTATGGCATGCAGGTGAAATATAGGGGTACATTTTACTAAATATAACCCAACTATGGAGCTCTCTACTCTCAAGAGTTGCTCGCAAAGGATATAGGTATAAATATCCCTTAGACCTGAGATCACCATAGTGACTTGCAAGCAATTCACTATACTTTAGGCCGAACTACCTAAATTTCTAATTCAATTGTGGAAGGTTTTTAGATATAGTCAAGTACTTATTTAATCAGTGCATGAGTCAAGATGGGATTGCCCCCTCCAAGTGTTGAAGAAAATGCATCACTACATTTCAATTTAGCAAAACCTTGGCTAGGGTAATCCATATGATAAATATTGAAATTTGAAATACAATATGGATGACTCTTTGAGAGTTGATAGTTAAATCCTATATCATCTTTTGAGCATTAAGGTCAAGAGGATGAATTATACGGTAATCATATACCATAGATTCATGGATGTTGCATTGTGACTATTCAACCTATCTGGATGTCGAGTACCATTGCTAGATAGTCACATCGATTGGTATAAAAAATTAGTTTCTATGCTACTAACTTAGTATTCGAACCTATGGGGTCACATATAATAGAAGTTCCTACCTGATCAAATGGCTAATCAAGAGTTCCAATGGTCTGAAACTCTATGGTTATGAGTCTCACTGGACTAAGACTCTATGATTGAGTCCCACTAGACTGGGACTCTACCTTTCTAAGTTACACTGAATTAGAACTCTATCATTATTAGAGGATTAATTAGTAATTATATTATTATTAGCTTAATTTGATTAAGCAATGAGGTTTGGATTAAATCTGATTGAATTAGATTCAATTTGTTTTGACTCAATTAGGTTATGAGATGACCTAATCGCTAAGAAAGATTCATCCTTGATTTCATTAGAACTTGGACTCAATTAATTTTTAATTTGATTAGGATTTAATTAATATAGATTAAGCCTAATTTGATTAGGTTTATTCTTGTCTAATTGGGTTTGGCCAAATAGTCTTGGATTGATACCTAATTGGGTAAGTCAAAGAGTCCAAATAGTTTGGACTTAAACCTTGCACCTTGACTATTTGACCATCCCCCTTTCCCACTCAAATGCAGATTTCACGTTCTTTATTCCCATGCCTAAGGAGAAGATTGGAACCCCTTTTCTCCCTCTTTAACTAGGTCTTGGTGTTGGATGAGGATAGGATCAACTTGAATTTTGAATTCAAGTGGGAGGTTGAAACAACTTCAACTTGAATTTTGAATTCAAGTGGGAGGTTGAAACAACTTCAACCTCCCATCCTTGTCCAATCCTAATGCCACTTCTTTCTTTTAGTCACTCATTTTAAAAGAGGTTTTAAGAGTGGGCGTGTGTGAGATAGAGGAGTCTTTCTGGGAGAAAACTCTGAGAGGGGGCGTGGTATCTGGGCATGAGGAAAGTCCGAGAGAGAGAGAGAAACTCTTGCACCACATCCTTTTTCCTTTCCTATCTTACGCCACCTTTTAAAATGGTTTTAAATAGTGTGCATGTATAACACCTGAGAAAGAGTTTCTCAGTGAAATAGAGAGGGTGTGAGGGTCTCCTAGGCATGTGATCTAAGAGTCAAAAAATTCCAGAGAGTGGGGACTCTTAGGTTTCACGGTGTGGGCTGCCCTAAAGTTTTGACCTAGGATTCAAGAAGTGAGATCGAATGCTAGGAGCATCGGATCTTTACCGAATCTTCCACACCACCTCATTATCTTCCATTGTGTGTCTTCTAATCTCCTAAAGAATTTGGATGATCGAGAAAAGAAGATCAATCAAGATCGATCTAATTCAGCCGTCAAAGATTCCAGCAAGGAGCTAGCACTCCAATGGAGCTGATCGAGACTAGGAGCTTCGTATGGACCAACCATAGAGGCCAGATGATATATGCAGTTGCATCATGATATGAGGAGCCTCTATCCATAGATTTTAGATTGCGAAGATCATCTATCCATACTTAGGTATCATGTTCTGAACATGAGTAGGATAGTAAATATGATTTACTATTCTATGCTTTCATCTTTTATTATACATATATAACATGTCTTGATCCTAATGTAGGGTTATTATGATTAGATCATAGCATGCATAAATTAATTAGATTAATCTATAGTCTTCTACTATATTTTATTTGAAAAAGTTTTGAAATGCATGCTTAAAGCCCTGCATGTTTTTCTTTAGTTTCAACTAGGAAAGTTTTGAATCCTTAAGATAAAACTAAGATGTAATGCAACATCAAGCACTTGAGTTTTATGAATAGATATTTTATCTTCAAGTACTTAGATCATGCAAAATTTTGATGAAATTTTAATAATTTAGCATTTTATGAGGGGAATATTATACTTAGTTTTACTTATATATTTAGCAATTAATGACATCCATATCAAATTAGACATCTTTATAATTTCAAGTTTATCAAATGCAAATTTAATATGGGGATGTTTCTGAAATTTTAAGATAACTTCATTTCAAATTATTTCAAAGCAAGATACATAGAGGATAGCATCAAAACATTTATCTCCTTACAACCATCAAAGATCAATCATACTAAAAATATTTCAAGCAAGTAAAGACAATATCAAACAAACTTTGATGGTATGATGTAAGAAGAGTTCAAATTATACCATACATCATCACTCATCCATTTTCATTTTCAAAGTATCCATAAAAGTTTTCTTCCTTTTATTTCATTTAGATCCTTGGAATACCTACAAAATTACTTCATAATTTTTGGTATCCAAGTCATCTTGGATCCATAGGAGCTAGTGCTCAAGTTCCTTTTGGAATCTAAATTTGTCTAATTAAAGTTTGGCCAATTCTTTTAAAATTATATTCCAAAATTTTATAGTCAATTTGATTATATTTAAAGCACTTAATAGTATGATTTTTAGTTGAAGCTCTTGTGATAAGATTTTTAGCATTTTGCTATTTTCTTAAAATATTAAAATTAGTTTTTATTTTATTGAAAGTGGCCTCATTAATTTTTACCATGGATTGAAGATTTTGAAAACTAATTATAAACTTTTCAGCAATAGATTTCGAAACATCAATCTCTCTTCTTAATTTTTCATTTTCATTAGTAAGCACTTTCTTTTCTTTTAACAAATATTCTTCTTCTTTTAGAGAAAATTTCAAGTTTTCACATTTCTTTTTTATTTTAATATTTTCTTTAACCAATAATTTTTTAGATTTCAACTATTCTTCTTTCATTGGCTAAAGTATTCTTTTCTTTTGTTAAAAGGAGATTTGCCTTTTTGAGCTCTTTATTTTTTTGCCTTAAATTTTTAAATTCACATATTAATTCATTAAAAGCATCATATAATTCATCAAAATAAAAGTTAAGAAATTTTCAAAAATTACGACATCTTCCATAGCCATGAGACATAGATTTGCATTCTCCCCTTTCTCTTCTAAGCTTGGTATATCACTGTCTCCCCAAATTCGTAGTAGTGCACTCTTCTTCATCTTTTTGAGGTGCATTTCGTAGCTAATGACAATTTTCTTTTCTTCTTTCTTCTTTTTCTTCAATATCTTTCTTCATGAGAAAATTCTTGAATTTTTTTGAAAGAAGTACCATGTGCTCATCATCTTCTTCTTCATCTTCCTCTGACTCATCACTTTTTTGAAGATTGGTAGTAGACTTGAAGGTGATGGTTTTCATCTTTCTTGGCTCCTCTTCTTCTTTTTTTTGAGCCATATGCATCTCATAAGTCATAAGTAAACCCATGAGCTCTTCTAGGGATAGCTTGGTAAGATCCTTTGCTTCTTATATTGCCGTCACCTTAGCTTTCCATTCTTTAGACAAAGACCTAAGCACCGTGCAAACTAGATCATAGTTAGAATAGATTTTGCTAAGACCATTAAGAGCATTAATAATTTTGGTGAATTTGATGAACATATCAAAAATAGACTCATATTTTTTCTATTTTGAATATTTCATATTTGTAAACAAGTAAGTTAATTTTAGACTTCTTAACTTATTCCTTCATGAGTTATTTCTGATATAACCTAAATTTTTTTAACCAATATGCAAAAAGATATTCTATTAAACTTATATACATCTAAGGAACAATAAAGCACATTGTTGACTTTTGCATTCAATTGGGCCATCCTTTTATCAAATCCATCCTAATCCTTTTTTGGCTTGGGAAGAGTCACACCATTTACAATTATTGTGGGTATGTGAGGTCCTCTAGTAATGATTCCCCATAAATTATAGTCTAAAACTTATATAAAAATTTTTATTTTAATTTTTTAAAATTATGTAATTAGTGTCATTAAATAGTGATGGTCTAGAAGTGGATTGGTCCTCAATAAATGAAACACCACTTGGGGTTGCCATTGATATTTTGTCCTTTAACCACTAGATCAACAAATAATATTAGAACAACTACTCTGATACCACTTATTATCCAGAGATAACAACCCAAGAAGGAACGTAAATTGGATTCTTTTTAAAATTTTAATTAAATTTAAACTCTAAGTCAATAATGTGCTTCTACTTAAAATAACTTGAATGTTTGTAGTGAATATGCAATGTGTAGCAGCAAAATTAAAAGCAACAAGATAATGCAAATTTATAAAACAAATAAGTAAACCAAGTAGTCACAATACAAATGTACATAATTTTTATAGTAGTTCGATGCAACCCGTACCTATATCTACTCCCCAAGTTATCTCCTTGAAAATTTTACTATAATCCCTAGATTTTGTTAGTTTGCTCTAACCCAGGATCATAAATAAATTCAATTGATTTTGTAGAACTCACCAACCATAATTCTATACTGATAATTTTTTGGGTTCATTATCAACCCAGTTTGTTTTAATCCAGGAGCACCAATTACAATCTTTATAACATCCAATTACTGACTTGGACTAGCCTACATCCCAAGTTTTTTTTTTTTCAAAAAAACTTATAAAGAAACATGAATACAAGAGAATGTAAATTTAGCATAAAAATAAAAGAGAAAAGAAAACTCTTTTTTTTGGTGCAGAAAACTACAGACGTCGAAATTAGCTAAAGTCGAGAAAGATGAGGTCACCATTGGAATCCGCAAAAAAATCCAAATTGGAGGTGGGGTGGCTCCGGCAGGACCCTCCGATGATCAAGTTAGCTCTTCTAGCCAACAAAAATGGAGTACTCAGGGAGAATTGAAGCAGAGTTTTGAGCTTAGAGAGAAAACATATCTACAGGGCCCTTTATATAGACAGAGCTCATAACAAACTGATGGTGACAATCACAACTGTCTGGTAGTAGGTTGTTCAGGACATGTGGTGTTTGTTATGGAAGGTGGTATCCATTATCGCGACATGCCAATCTATTGAGGATCAATGACTAGAGTTTGGATGGAGCATCAATCAGCAGTGAAGAGTTTCGCATTAAAATAGTTCTAGAGAAGTTCAAACTTCTTCGAGGTTGTGTACATGTAGATTGGCTCACACTGAACTAGGGGTTGAATTTGCGTAGACAACGGGATCCTTCTAAGCAACCGTAGAGAGTTCGACTAGAAGGAGCCCTATGGATGGCTGGAGGAATCTCTTCTTAGCGATTGGAGGGAGTTTGATTGGAAGGAGCCCTGCTTGGCGACTGGAGAGAGTTCAACTAGGAGTTTCAAGATGGCTTGCAAGTTGCCAATTTGAAGATGAGGTCCTTCTATTAACTTTGTCCTGCATGCACGAGATTCTAAATGTTATGAAATCAAGATCTGTTACTTCTCATTGGGCATAAAAGTTTGTTTAGGAAGAAACTCTGCCAATCTATGGCTCTTGTCATGAGATCTAGTCTGTAATGAAGAAATTTGGCTTGAGAGAAGCTTGGTTAGATGGAGACTCTGCCAACTTCAAGGCCAGCTAGATTAGGTTATGTAGGAATTGAATATTCAGCCTGTTGCTTAGATGATTTCTCCCACTATTCAAATTCATCAAAGAAGCTCGATCGAAGTCAGCCACTAATAATGAAGGAACTCGGTTGCTTTCATAATCAACCACCAAACTCATCTGGGAGAGATTTGCAGCATCTTATGGGTTCTATAATTTACTCATGCAGCCTAGAAGATCGGTTGGTGGGTTGAAGAGTAGCCACCATGGGATCAGATGCCAGGCCAAACTTTGGTAGGAGTGGATTTAACCCCAACAATAGTCCCTCCACTCTTGAGTTGAAGTTTGAAGGAAGGGAGTGAGAAGAACATAACTGCCAAAGTGCTTTTTTGATTCCCATACTTATTGGGTGGAAAGTTCTAGCTTTTTCCATGCCGACATCGAGATCTTTTCAACACGAGATGACCCGAAGAGATAATTTTTTGAAACTCCTACTGAAACTCTGTTGGAGGCACAGCGCATAAGATTCCATCCATTGTCCATTCTCTGCCATGATGAGTGGGACACGTGTCAACCAGAGATCGACTAGAGAAGATCTGTAATCATAACTGCCTTGGACTATTCAGACTATTTAAGCTCATCTTCTTTCTTGGGGACTTCATCTCGTTTGAAACCCTCTCTCTCCTCCTCAGGTTTTCATCTTCCTCATGCTCAAGAGTTCCGACCTCCTCCACCATCTTCTCCGATCCCAAACATCCTCCCCTTCAATTTCCATCGCACTCATCATGCTCCTACTCTTTCCAATCAATTTAGGTTAGTTCCAAAACCCCTCTTTTGATTATTCCTGCATTTTTTGTGTCTTCATCCATTTAGTTTCTTCAAGCAAGTTTTGAATCTTATTTTTCTTAATTTTTAAAATTTTTGAAGCCTTGTTTGATCTATATGTCTGTCGAAGAATTCTGATCAACCTATTTCGAGAGTTCATCCCACCTGACCCCGATAGATCCATCATATAATGATACCGAACCAATAGAAACATCCCAACCTCCATTCATCCACGACACCATTCCTTATAAACTTCAGCATGAAGACCTCTCTCTAATTAGAATCCAGTTTGAGATCCCTTCCGAATATGAGCTCAAACTTCCTGGTCCTAGTGATCAAGCCTGCTCCCCTACTCTGAACCACATTTAGTTGTATGTTGAGGCCCTTCAAGCTGGACTTAGATTATCAATTCCTCTTTTCATAGTCACCCTTTTTAGATTCTTGAACATCTCCTTCACTTCCATAGTGCCAAACTCATTTAGGTTCATTATAGGATTTCTTTTCTTGTGCATCATGGCCGATATCCGACTTATCCTTTCTTTGTTTTGTAATTTTTTTACTTTTAAACATCATCATACTGCCAAAGATTGGTGTTATGTCTCTTCCTAGTTTGACAAGAAGGGATTGCTTAAGGGTGCTCCTTCTTCCATTCACAACTGAAAGGAGAAATTTTTTTTTATTTCATGTCCCTCCTTAGAATTAGGACTTCCTTTCTAAGAGGATATTAGGGATTTGGCCCATCGAGCTCTCGAACTTGAGAAAGAAGATCGAAACTCAGCCGATAGACTGAAGAACTATTAGGCCCCTTTGATTTACGGGCTTCTGGATGACCAAACTTTATTTAACCTCGATCTCAGTCTCCTTAATCCAGTAGATAGTCCCCCATAACCAGTTGATTTTGCATTATTTTTCTTCTAACTTTAACCTTTTCTGTCATAGAGATGACTCTAGAAGAATGCAATCATTTATCCAAAGAGATCAAGTCTCTCAAGAGGAATGGCAGTTCTGTTGGAGAACCATCAAAGAAGGCTCGCATTGGAGAGCCAACCTCGATCGTTCGATCCAAGCTGCACCTATCCCTAAACCCATCATGGTAGTGCCGAGCCCAACCATGCCCGATGAAGCCGCTCCTCCTGCGCCCCCTAAGCAAGGGAAGGTTACAAAGAAGAAGAAGAGGAAGGATAAAAATGCCATTGCCAAAAGGGTCAGGAGAAAGCAGCGAGAGCTCCGGCCAGAGGAAAGATTCTTTAGATGATGGGAGGTTGTCCAATCTCTGATGGAGGGCAGCATCCTCCCGCATATCATTGATAAGATGATCCAGATGGAGAATGCAGAGAGGTTCGATGAGTCCTTCACTGCCTTTCTTAAGGTAATTGATCTTTCCCGATTTTAATTTAATATAGAATGTACTTTTGAAGTTCTAACATGGTTTTCATTTTGTAGTTGGGGCATTATCTATTCACCCATTTGAAGGCGGCAAACCTCTGCCAGGCTGAGGCTTCCAAAGCCCTTCAAGAGGCCCAAGCAAAGATTGAGAAGGTTCAAGCTGAAGTTGATTGTTTGAAAGTGGCTTCAGAGGTTCAATCTATCGAGGTTGAGTGCCTTCGAGAAGCACTATGAAAGAAAGAGGAAGCAGCGACAGGATTGAAGGCTGCTTTGGCCCTCGCTGAGGAGAAGAAGAAAAAGATGGAAGAGGAGATCGGTGTTGAGAGAGAGCAGGCCATCGAGGCCTTCAAATCTACCAAAGACATGGAGAATATCAAGGTTGCCTTTGCCCGAGAGGCCTTTTTGGAGGGATTCAAGATCTGCATGAGGAGGGTCGCAAAAAACTTTTCGAAGGTGGATCTCGACCTTATAACGAATGAGCCCAGTGATGAAGCTAGTCCTTCCAACGTTGATGTAGATGCTGGTGCTGCTTCTCCTACTATCGAACCTGCCTCCGAAGTTCCTAAAACTATTGCTGCAATGCCTAAACCTACTTAGGAGCCAGAGGCGGCAAAGAATGCTCCGACCTTATCTGCTGCTATTCCTCCCAAGATTGAGAACTTTTATTAGTTGTATCTTTTTTTTTCTTTCAATGTATATAAATCATTTTGAGCAATAAAAATATATTTCTTCTCTTTATACTTGTGCTATGGTGTGTGTCATTCAAAATCCTTCTAGTGATCAAAGCTTTGACCCATCATCTCCAGCCAAGGCTGAGCCACTACCTCAGGGTGTTGCTCTGAGGTCTATGGTTAGAAATTTAAAAAAAATGTTCATCACTTGAAGAAGAAATTAAAGAAAATCGAAGATGAGCTTCAAAAATTAAGAAAAAGCTATTCTAAGGCTACGATTGAGGTTACCCGCCTTCAAAATTTACATGAAGAATTTCATGGACCATATAGATTTCCTCTACCATCGACATCTTCAAGCTCCTTGAGTGGAAGAAAAGAAAAGAAAAAGAAGAGAGAATAAAAGAAGAGAAAAGAGGGGAGAATTTTGTGGACTGTTGCTGCTCTCGACTTAGAGGATCTATCTCTAAGTCTCAGGGCATAGAGGGGTTTAAATAGAGAGAAAATAGAGAGTTGGTGAGTCCTTTCCAAAGTTTATTTCTAGGTTTGGCTTGAATTCCCTTTGTCTGTAATTTCATGACCATCAGATCTATGATCAATGCTCCAAAATCTATCAAAAACCCATTGCTAGCTAAGGATCTGTGCCCAAATTAAATAAGGGCCGTCGGATCTGTCCATCAGATGCCTGCAGGCCATCGAATCATGCTTCAGGGGCCTGCAAAGTCCTGATTAACCCAAGAATTCATCTTCTCTATTGGATGCCAGCCAGGAGAGCTGGGAACCACACGATCGCGCCTCACTATGTTGGTGAATCGCTATGAACCGAGTGCATCATAGTCCCCACCTAATTCGAGCTCATCGCATCAGATAAAATGATGAAAATACCCTTGGACCGCATTTTTTGGTGGTGGACCCATGTCCATGGTGTGGTGCGCTAGGTTCTGATCCACCATGGACCGCATGGAAAATGATGTCAAGGTGACATCTACCGAACAGGGGAGCTGGGCTGATGCGATAGTGGGCTGGCACGGGTGCTGCAGGTTAGGCCACAATTAGTCTAAGTGGACTGTGCTTTCAATCGAGCATGTGAGCCATAATCACTGGATTGACTAGTTTTAACCGATCAATTTTATTTTATTTTTTTATTTTCTTTTTTCTGGCCTTCATTTAAATTTTAATTTATCTTCATTTTTTATCAAATTTGATTCATTTGAACTAGAAAATTAAGCTCTTCATATTGATATGCTTTTTTCTTATAAAATATAAATAAAAATATCAATTTTTTAAAATAAATATTAATTATTATATATTTTAATATTTTTATTTATAATTTTATGATGATTATCAATCAGCTCGACTGTGTATCCGAGCCAGCTCCACCTACGTGCTAGTCCCTTTTCTTGGCTGATATTTCTTCTAGCTCTAGTTTCTTACTCCACCTTGTATCCCAGATCTTCAGAGCACCAACCAAGCCCCTCAATGTCTTCATATCTAAACCTTAAGTCCATAAAGGGCTACACACCACCTCCATCTTAGGACAACTTCTGTCCTAATCCTAAAATCATACATGTCCTAGTCTTCCTAGAGCCAATATCCTGACTCCTTCTGTAGCCTCCCAAGGCTTAGAAGCATCATCAATCCTCATAACTGGTCCATTGCCATGGGTAGAAGAATTGACTTCAACTTCTTTAAGCACGAGCAATTTTCTTTTTGGGGAATAAGCTAAAGACTTGGTTGGGATTATTTCTATTCATTAAATGAAGCTATCTATCCAAGGTTAGTGCTTAAGTTTTATGAGAATGCTTTTATGGAATCCGATGCACTGATCTCCATAGTTAAAGGCAAAAAGCTATGGGTTTTTGTTAGTCTTCCTCATCATCTACTCCGTTTGCCGTTTGTTGATCAATCTTCAAACCCACCTTTTTTAAAGAGAGATGCTTTGGTTCATATACTGGGAAGGACTAATGCTGAAGAAATAAAAAGATCTATTTGCCAATCAACTGTCATTAGAAATACGCCTGTAAAATCTTTATGCTAGGAGGTGGAAAGTTTGACTATGTGACTGAAAGAGATTTGCAAGTTATGCTCAATATTGTATGTGAGTATCCAATGGACCTTGCCACTCTCATTTTGCATCAAATGCAAGAAACTATTGTCAAGAGTAAGGAAATTCTACCTTTTGGTACGGTTCTCATTATGGTTGTCAAACTTGTTGAAATTGATTTGGAATATGAATCTTGTAGAGTGCTCCATTATTCCTATAGTTACAACTTGCACTCACTTCATTGAATGGGATATAAGAAATTTGAAGGAAAATGGATAAGAAAAAGTCCCTCGGATAAGAGAAAGGCTAATATTTTGGATGAAGAGAAAGAAGATGAAGCCTCTAAACACTCTGTCCTAGAATTGCAACCACAAGATTCATGCTTCAAACATGAAGAAACTTCTTAACAACCAAAGGGGTTGGAGGTCATGTTTCTGCTTTTTTTAAGTTGATGGTGGATCTTGATCTTAGAATAGTAAATCTACATCAGTGGGTCAGGACTCAGCTCAAAGGATTGCAATGATTGAAGATGAAGTAAAAGCAATCTGGAGATTCCACAAGCAAACAACACCTGTAGCTTCTCCTATTCATTCCCAACCCTCAAACACTGATAGAAATCCTGATGCTTCAAGACCCTTTTCTGCTTATCGTCCCTATCCTCATCCTTCTAGCAGCTCTTCTAAATCTCGCCATAGCCTTGGTTTGTATTAGACTGTCTTTATGCATCATGTTTTTGGAATGTTTATGAATGTTTCTATCTAATCCTCTTTTGTCACCTTTTGTAAAGGACAGACATACTTTTGAACGTATGCTTATCAATGTTAAACTTTGTTTATATTCTAATGATTCTACTTTGTTTAAATGTTTGATGTGAATATGATGTGTTTGAATATTATATGGTGATTGAAATATGTTTAAATATTTGATTGAACAATAGGTTGAAATGTGTTTAAATGATTTTTCATCAATTATCATTGAATTAAATGCTATTAATCCCTACTTTTTGATAATGACAAAAAGTGGGAGAGACAGGACCAGAAATAAAGATGATTAAGATGGAAATATTAATAAAATTTTGATAAAAGAAAAAAGAGAATTATATAAAAGAGAGACAGGAATGGAAATAAAGATGATTAAGATGGAAATATTAATAAAAATTTGATAAAAGTAAAAAGAGATTCATATAAAAGCTTGAAGCTGAAGTTATGATGAATTGGATAATAAAGGGGGAGAAATAATAAGATTTGATTATTTCTTAAAATTTTATGAGTAACTTGAACTTTTGAAATTTTTGGAAATTTTATGAGTAACTTAAACTTTAGAAAGTTAACAAGTTAAGATATGCTTGTGTAGAAAATTTGTTTAAGAAAGGGGAAGTCTTATGTTGAATATTTAAACCTCATATATGTTGAAATCTGAAGTTTTGTCAATGCTTGAAAGGTGGTACTCAAAAAGATTTTGTCATCATAAAAAAGAGAGAGATTGTTAGCCCTAGAATTGATTTTGATGATGTCAAAAAAGTTTAAGTACAGACTATGTTTACTAATGATGTGCTTGAGAATGGTTGTAGGTTTCCTTAAATGCTTAATCACTTTGCTCATTTACCCCACCACATCCTCAAGAAAAATCGAAGGCAACATCCTTAAGAAAATTCAAAGGCTATATCCTTAAGAAATACTCAAAGGCAAGAAAACTTAAAGTTAAGCCTCACTCTCATGAAAAGTCAATTTTCCTCACTTAAAAACCTCAAATTTGGAAACAAAAACAAGTATAAGAGTTAAAGGGTTTAATCTAGTCCAGATGCACCTCTCAACATGTACAAAATATATTTAAGAAGGCAAGTTTAGCCTGAAAATAAATTTGGTTCAAGAAATATTGTCTGAAATTCCCTATGGCATACTTGGCATGCTTCTAAGCTGACCCAGTTTGAAGTTAAGCCGATCTAGTCTCAGAACACATGAAAGATATAAGCCTTCAAAATGTAGAACAATTCTCTAAGCCAACCCAGTGATCATCTTAGCTGACTCAGTCTCAAAGGATGATGAATACAAAAAGCAGCACAAATCAATATTTCTTCTAAGCCAACCCAGAAGATTAGTGAGCCGATCTAGCTATCAAGTAAGTCGATCAAGATAGAATCTGAGCTGATCCAGTCTCAGGCTAGCAGAGCAAGATAGAACACTGAATTTTTGGCACCTACTAGTGAGCCAACTCAGATCTCTAGTTAACCGACTCGATGTTGAGGTGAACTAACTTAGTATTTGGGTGAACCAATTCAGTGAATGCACATAAAATAATGGCTAGTCTCTAGAAATGCAGAATCAAGGCTATTTAATTCCAAATGGGTATTTTCTTGTTCTAGATGGCTATAACATTAAATGAAGATGTTTTTAAGCTAATAAATATGAGGAATTGATAGAAGAAAGATAAGAGAATAAGCTTTTGAAGAAAGAAAAGCCTATTGAGTATTCATTCAAGTAAATAGTGTGAGCAACTATAAGAGAAAGAGGAAGGAACTTAAAAGAGTCATAAATCCCATCATTCCCATATTAAAGTCTGATTAAAAGAGAGGAAAAGTTAGTGAATTTCAACTAGTTACCACTAAGAAGAAGCATTAAAGGCTACCTCAACCTCTCATGTATTTAAGGAAGAAATCCAAGCATTGAATTTCCAGCTACCTTGACTTCTTCAGATCCAAAATGAGTTTTATTGTTCTAAACTCTATCTATGTCGCCTATATTCTTTTATTTTCTTATGATAAGTTTCTTGGATATAAAAACTTAGGATTTGTTTAAGGCTTAGAAATTGGATGTTGTATTGGTTTTGATTGATATGTCCATAAAAACCAATCACAGTTGATTGTAATCCTAGAAGAAAATAATTAGGGTTGATTGTTATCCCTGAAAAACATGATTGGGGTTGATTGTAAGGTCATGGTTGGTGAGCTAGTGAAAACTAATTGGATCGGATTATGAATCCGAGAAAATAATCAGACTATAATCTTGAAGAGGTTATAGTTGGAATTCTCAAGTAGGTTTGCTTGGAGAGTTGATGTAGGTGCTGAGTTTGGTACTGAATCACTATAAATTTTTTGTATTTGTGATTGTAATTATTTGATCTTGTCATTACCCAAGATCATGTGATTGTAATTATTTGATCTTGTCATTACCCAAGATCATGGGCCGAGGGTTGCGGCAACCATCGCATACTCATAGAAAACTCTCCTCATAAGCATGCAAGGCATCTTACCATGATATCATAAAGCAGTATCAAAATAAAATCCAAATAATAATGATCAACTTTAATTTAAATAACTAAAATAAATATCTTACAAATAAAATTCTATAATTTATATCAAAGTTTAATAAATCATAATCTAAAAAAAAATATAAAACTCTGCCTCTAATTCGCTCTTTCATATCGAATCCCTAGATCAAGCTAAATCTCTAAATCTGTAAAAATAAATAGAAACTTATCACAAGCTAAACAGCCTAGTAAGTAATGAATATCCTAACTAGATAATTCATATAATAATATAAGTTACAAATATCAAAACATAATTCATCATTAATCAGTGTAAAAATATAAATTCGATAATGTCAAAATCTTTCTAAATATTTATATGTATAATCATATATCTATTTTATAAAAAGTTATATTTAAAAATCTGATTCAAAATGAATTCCACTTAACTCATTAGCCTTCAAATTATAACCACCATTATATCCTATGGTTGGGCCAGAATACCATATTTATATCCTATGGTGGAGCCAGAATACCACACTTATATCCTGTGGCTAGGCTGGAGTGCCATACTTATATCCTATGGTTGGGCTAGAAATAGAATCATGAGCTCAAAGTGCCAATGCATAACCCCTAATTGGCAGGGTTCAAAACATAGTCAGGCTGAGAGTCCAAAATCGATTCATATCAAAATTCTTTTTATAAAATAATACATATTTCATAATCAAATCAACATATACAAATAGGATTTTTGATCACTAAATAATATAGAAAATATTACTTCAAGTTTTTATATCAATTTTCATGCAAAATATATTCTTTATAAGATTTATAAATCACATATAAATCAATTAACAACTTATTCGATATTCAAAATAGTATTATATAAATAAAAATTCTAAAGAAAGTATATCATTACTTACCTCACGAGTGAAACCAATTGATTGATCTAATTAATTTTGTGAACCTTTTTCAAAATCTATTACAACTGCATCAGAAGTCTATGCATCCAGTTATGTAAGAGCATAGATCCTTTCTTGGGTTTGGCATTTCAAATTTTCATATTTGTTTTGTTCAACTATTGAGATAGACCAATTCTCAATATTCTATGGGCACTAAGCTATTTTGTGACCTATCTTACCATATTTAAAACAAGCTCTGATGATCTAACGACATTCATTATCAGCATGAGTTTTACCACACTTAGATCATCTAACACTATTAGATGATCCTAAGTTGTCACTTGCTGACCTCTTATTCAAACTTCTAGTATTTTTATTGTTTTGATCATGAGAACCATCTAACCTATTTTTTTTCTTTTGATTTCTTTCTCTTTCTGTACGCCCTTCATTAACCTCTCTTTCAATTATCAGTGCTTTATTTACCACATCTGCATAAGTTGTCAACTCATATGGAACAACTTATTTTTGAATTTTAGTCCTCAGTCCCATCTCAAATTTATGAACTCATTCTTACTCGCCATCCACTAATCTCAGAGCAAATTTAGCTAACTCTGTAAATTTAGCTTCATACTTAGTCACACTCATCATTCTTTGCTTCAGATAAATAAATTCTTGTTCTTTCTGGATTCTCACATTTCGAGGAAAATATTGGTCATAGAATGCAATTCAAAATCTTTCTCAAGTAAGTCATTCCTCATCTTGTTCATATTTATGTTCTAATCGCTGCCACTAGTTAAATGATTCATCTTGTAATAAATAAGCTATAAATCAAATCTTTTCTTTATCGAAGCACTGCTGGATAGCAAATGCTTTCTCCATCTCTATTATCCAACTATCGGCTTTCAAATATTCAGTAGTCCCCTTGAAAGATGGTGGAGCTAATTTTTTAAATTCTATGATGTTATCTCTATGTCCATGCTGTTAGGGTTGATGTTGATGTTGTTGTGTATCTCACTATGCTTGTTGCTATTCAAATAACTGCTATTGCCTCTACATCACTCCAACTAGGATTTACATTAATTGAGCCATGTCTGGTTCTTGCTGCTCTATCTAGATGTTCCTAGTAGGATCAATGACTTCCTCTTATTGAGGGGTGTTACCAACTTATTGAGGAGTACCACCTCCTATTGGTTCGATGTTTCTCCAATAGCACCTCGAGCAATTCTCTTTATCTGATGTGGAGCCATCTTATACGAATAATGGTTGACAAATTCAACTAACCTTGATCTCTAGTGGCCTTTTCAATCCAATTTCTGGTGAGCACAATGAAGGTCTTCTACGAAGAAAATCTGGCGATCCCCACCATTTGGGCTTCAATTTTTGGTTGAGAAAAGAGAGAAGGCATCTTCCCTTTCAATAGATCTAATGGGGGTGAGTTTCACTCCTCCCCGAGGTGGATTTCCACTCCGTTTGGGAGTCGGTTGGGAGGAGAAGAAGACTCCCACAAGGATTCTTCTATTTTCTCTTTTATTTTTTTGTGATTCATGGTTTGAGATGTGTGCAACTTGTTTAGGGCATTACAACTAATTTATATTTCCTGCATATCACTTCACTCACATGATCTTAATTACTTTAGACACACAAATTATTTCTAGTTTAAAGTTTTAAATTTTATAAAAATCCAATTTATCCTTATCTTGAGTTGCCGCCTCTTGGAAACAAGCTATCTATGAGTACTTAGCTATGATCCAGGGAGAAGAGGTTGGATTTGGTAGTGGATAATCCCCATAACAATATTAATATATTTATATTAAACTAATACAATATTAGTATAATATATTAATATATTTTTTAATTATATAATATAATTAATATAATATTAATATAATGTAAATAAGGGCATTTTGATTGAGAAATTGCAATTTTAGATTACCACTATTTGGTACATGACAAAACAAATATCATCTTCCTTATGGTATTTATTTGATCTTTTTTTAAAAAGAAAGTGGGTATGGAATCTACCATTTATTTAACCATTTCTCTCATCATTTTTGGTACCAAAAATATAATCCGATATGGAATTATTTTCTCATCCCAAATTACCACCAACCAAATATACTTTTAATGACTAGCGAAGATATAAATGGGAAAAATGAAATAGTACAAGGTTTGCAACTGAAATTAGTAGATTTTAAGACATTTAAACAATAAATTTAGAAAGAAATTGAATGACCAAAATGGTATGATTTGATATTATTTAATTAAACAATAAGATCATGACATGTCATTACGGTTATATTAGGGGAATCACCCTCATATCTACATCTTACCAATATATATGAATTTTTTTGGTAAGTGGAAAATTATTAAATTTATCAATTTATATAAGCCAACATCATGGGGGTATTTAATATAGGTGATCATCCCAAAATCAAAGATAATATGGATGAAGGTGATCTGATCATCGTATTTGGTTGTACCATGATGATTTTATATGGCAATGATTCTAAATTATTTCAATTCCTCAAATCACTATCAAATCTAATGGTGAGATATCCAATCTTAAGATTGGAAATCCAAGATAACCGTAGGATAGTGATCTTGGACTAAAATTTGTGGACAAAAATACCCCTCAGTCCAAGAAAAAAATTAGTATGTTAATATACTATTAAATATTATGTCAATATTATATATATATAATTATATTATATTGATATATCATATTTATGATAAATATTATATTATAATATATTATTAATCATGTTATTATTCAATGTTAATTTTAAATTATAGTAAAAATATATTATTGCACTTTATATCTATATAATGAAATTATTTAATATATCACTTTTATTTGCATTCTTAATCCAAATAGATATTCACATTAAAAATTATATCTTATAAGTATAAATAAAAATATTAATTTTAAAATAAAAATTAATATATTTTTAAGAATTAGTAATTAACAAGACTAATAATATATTTTTATTAAATATATTAATAATAATATATTAATAAATCTATTAATATTTTATTATAATATATTTATATAATTAATAAATATATTTTTTTAGAATATATCAAAAGCAGCTTTCGTATTATATCATCGATTATTTTGATTCTTCATGAAATATGAAAATCCAACAATCTTTAATCATTGAATCATGGTTTAATATAGTGATTTTAAATCATTGGAGATTAGATCACTCCATGATTCAGAACATTGATAATCTTTGGTCACCACGGTGATCCATTAGGGCCTATTCTTTTGTAGACAAATATTATAAAAAAATTGATCTATTTTCTCATTGATCAATTTATCCATGTTCTCATATTTTTCAAGATGAAAAAATTATTTTTTCTTGGATAGCATTTATCCATAAAATGGAGAAAAATCTTATCCACCTAGGAGATGGCTAAATTATTTTTTCATCAATCAAAAAAGTAACTCTTTTAATTCATTATTACTATACCCTTAATCTTATAATATAATATAATATAATATAATATAATATAATATAATATATCATGATAATAATATAATATAATATATCATAATAATAATATAGCATAATATAATATATAATAATTTTTATATTAGATATTATAATATAATATATTATAATATTATATAGAATATGATATTATAATATTATAATAAATTATTATAATATAATATAATATATTATTATAATATATTATTAGATATTATAATATATTATATTATAATATGATATAGAATATTATATTATAATATTATAATAAATTACTATAATATACTTGTTGGTGTAGAAAATGGTGATGATGCCAGAGTTCGCTGGAGCTGAAAAAGATGAGATCGTTGACGAGGCCTGCAAAGCAAAGTCCAAATCGAAGGTAGATGGCTCCAGTAGGATCCTTCGATGATCAAATTAGTTCTCCAACCGATAAGAATGGAGTACTCAAAAGAATTTAAAGCAAAATGAAGAGTTTAAAGAGAAAAATGTATCTGAAAGTTTTCTTATATAGGCAGAGTCTATAACAAAATGAAAGTGATAGCTATAATAGAATATTAGTAGGTCATTCAGACCACGTGGAGTTTGTTGCGAAGAATGGACTATTATTTATCGTGACTTGTAGGTGATTGGATTCTATTTATTGGAGTTTAAATATGGCTTTTGCATCTATTAGTAAGCTATACGTGTTGGGATGAAAAACTTGAAGTTAGATTAGTCGAACTTGGAGATCAGCTTTTGAGTGATAGGTGGCAAACTTGTAACTGGCTAAAATCTATTGGTGTTGACTTCAATAACTTTGAGGAGTTCGGCCATCTTCAAGGTTGGTCAGGAATTGATGGGGGTATTCAAGCTAAAGGATAGAGAGGGAGCTACAGAACTTTTAACAAAAATCATTACCAAACCTTCTAAAGGAGTTCGACTATGTTGAGATCGATTGGAAGTTGAAATAGGTGAACTTCTTGCTGGTGATATTCGATTTACTTTCAGAAGTTCTACTATCTTTGAGATCGATCTAAAGTTCAGACTAAAAGAGTGCTGTGATTCATTGTCTATGGAATGGTTACTATTCTAGATTAGGAATTAGACTTGTGCTGCTGATGAAGTTTCTTCACTATTCAAACTCGTCTGATCGATATGCATGATATAAGCTAGTTAGATCTGCAATTATCAGAAAGGGATAAAAAAGCTTAGCCATTTTTAAGATTAGCCACTATCCATAAAGTAGAGCAAAGAAGTTTAGCTAGAATAGAATTTGACTAGAGAGGAATTCAGCCGAATGAGGTTTCTAACGTAAGGTCAAGATATGCTATCCGCTGCGAAGGAATTAGACCACACTCAAGGTCTGCCATAAATAAAATCAGAGGGTGTTGGAATTTAATATTCAATGGGGTTCTGCTCATATTAGGACCAGAGTCAGTTAACACTCTCTTCACTGTTCAAGTTCGGTCAGACGAAGTTCATCAGATCTTTGATGAGTTCTACAGTTGCTAGAGGGAAAGAGCTAGAAGTTTTCCTAGTGGACAGGGTCTGAGGGCTGAATTTTCCGAATTTGGATATTAACATCACTTCTCCAAACGATACTATATCAAAGCCAGTCAATTCATTGGACTTCGATGGAATATTTTTTCCCCCCAACACTTATCTTCTTACTCCCGAGTTCGAAGTTCGAATAAAGGGAGTACAAGGATTTCAGCTACTGAAGTCCTTTTCAGGCTTCCTGCTCTCGGTCAGTGAAAAGTTTTTGGCATATTCAAACTGGCATAGAAACTTTCTTAATATTGAATGATCTGAAAAGAAGTTTGTTTTCGAAATTCCATCCAAAGCGAAGCTCTAGGTATGGCACCATAATTGCTCCATCAATCATGGACTACGGGCATGATGACTGGTCGAGACTAGGCAGAGAGGATCTACAATCATAACCACTTCTGATTTTCTCTGACTATTTAAACTCCATTTCCTCTCCTAATTTTCTATTCCATCTGGCTTTCCTTCTCTTTTGTTGGCACCTCTTTATCCACTCTTTCAAAAATTAGATCTGAATCTGATTTGGAGGATCTTCAAAACTCCTTTTGAAGATCAGATCGTCTTGCAGCAGTGCTGCCTTCTTCCTTCTCGTTAGCTTTTTTTGCCTGGATCGCACCAAACTGGAGCCCAACTTTTCTTGGGTACGGAGAGGAGAGAGAGGATCCGAAGATGGCATAGAGAAGGGAGAGGGGCAGCCTTATGATGAGGCTAAGAGAAATTCTCTATAAGTTGGGCACAGATAGGGTTTATTTATATCCCTGCTGCACCACATTGCCACATGATCTCGAATCATGTTGCTTCATTCAATCAGATCTTAATCTGATTGGTGGGATGAACATCTCTGATCCAATCATGAGAGTCCCACTAATTCATCCTTAGATGGTGCCTAAGACTGGTCAAAGTCTATAGGTAAGGGTCACCTAAGTAGAATCCAAGAAGCAACCTGGAGTCCCATCTGTATGGGACTCCAGGTATCCCTATCCTTGGGCGCATGCCATCCTAGGCATGCACCCCCTCCTTTCCAAATTTCAATAA
Source organism: Cocos nucifera (assembly GCA_006176705.1). NCBI lineage: Eukaryota > Viridiplantae > Streptophyta > Magnoliopsida > Arecales > Arecaceae > Cocos > Cocos nucifera. Next base: position 96,075 of record QRFJ01003972.1, read on the forward strand.
GGGGACAAGCCCCTATCTTCTCTCCAATAAGTGCATGACACGCAAGCAGATGACCAAGGGTCAAAGGTCAATGTTTGACCAAAGTCAAAGGACAAGAATTAGTAGGTGACGAAAAATGGTAGGTATTGTCTTAAATTTATCTCATAAATTAAGACAACCTTTTTCTGATCTGGACAAGCTCCAGTCAGACCAAGTAAAAGTACCTAAGTGAGCATAAATAAATTTGGCTCAGTCGAGATAACTTTTAATGATAATAAAAGGAGAACGTTAGGTTCAATCGAATGCTAGCATGATTTTTTTGAACCTAATTGAATCTAATTCAAATCAATTAAACTGAGTTAGTCCAATTGATGATATCCAGATCCAAACTCTTATTTGTGTGACCCAGTTAGGTTCAGTTCTATATGGTAATGGGATATGTCATGATCTCCATCATCAAAACTCCTTTCGATGGATCAGAACTCTTCTGATTCAGACAACTGCAATGATCGATCATCTAAATTATTCTAATTATTCTCAAAATCCACCAGTGACACCTAGCAGTATATGATGGCAACCCATCAAAATTAAAAATGAATTTCTCAGTGCAGCTACTTGTGTGATTAAGTTCTTCTATCTTGAGCCTCGATCAAATTAGGGTTAAGGTGAACTCGTCAAACCCTAATTTCTATCATATGATTTAATCATTCGATTCAAGTCCGATGTGAAAACCTTAATAGAAACTCTTTCTATTATTTCACTCTCTACCATGAACATGAACTTATAGACTTGATTCTCATGATCATCATAGGGCTGCTCCTCATCCACCGCGGTAGATAGATTCTCTCTTGGTGCAATCCAATTTCTACAATGAACATGCTATAGCCAACATACACCTCAAGATTTTGAATGACTAGGAGACCGAGTCATGATGTAGTCAAACTAGAACACCCTTAAGGTGAGCTGCCGATGTACCTTAGATCAAAGAACTAGACACACCACTGCAGCTTCGAGTCAGTCATTGACGAGAAGATAGGCTTCCTTATGACTACTCGAGGTGGTCACACTCAGTGCCCTCATTCTCTAACGAATATCTGTACTCTCACTTTGGTGTCTCTATACCGTAGACTCAAGACTCATCTACTATAAAAAAGTAATTGTATACTAACCTTTTGGATCAATCACCATCCTCATGACGATCCTACGGTCAAGAGCATTTTATGAGTTAATAAATGAAAATTCTTGTCTTAAATTTTCAACTCTTGAAAATAAGAATTATCATTATCATTAACTTAAGAAATGTATCATAGATACTAAATACACATTTGTGATAGAAAATAATTTATTTTATTATTTATAATCAAAATTATAATTTTGTCCCTATAAGTGTATTACAAGTGTCAGCCAATTTTGGCTTCATTAGGGGCGCAACATATCAACA
>QRFJ01003973.1:0-111233 GCA_006176705.1 Cocos nucifera
ATGTAAAACCAAGAAGGGCATGAGATAAAGGACATGCATAGAGTTATTAAAATTCAAATCTATCATTTGAATTCAAAACTCAAACAATCCCAACCTCATCCAACTTTTGAACTAGGTCAAATGCAGGAATGGGGGAGGTGCAAACACTCTTCTAGCATGGAAAAATCCCATGCACATTCCCAATGTGCCTGGAGAAGGAACATGGGTCAAAGTTCAATGCACAGGGAGATGGAAATTCGAACAAGCTTTGAATTTTGATCAAATTGGTTTCATCCAAACCAATTTATCTTTATCAATTAAAACTAGGATAAATCCAATCAAATTAGACTTAGTCTAAATTAATTAATTTTTAATCAAAGTAAAATTAATCAAGTCCAATCTCTAATCAAATCAAGGTCTATCTTCCTAAGCGATTAGATCATCACATGATCTGATCAGGTCAACTAAATTGAATCAAATTCAATTTGACTTGATCAATTTCTCATCGCTTAATCAAATTAAGCTAATCAATAATTTAATTACTAATTAATTATTTAATAAATAATTGAGTTCCAATCCAGTGGGACTCCCGATCAGCCATTAGATCAGGTAGGAACTCCTATTGTGTGTGACCCCATAGGTTCGAATTCTAAGTCGGTAGCATAGAAACTAATTTTCTATACCAATCGATGTGACCATCTAGTAATGATACCCAACATTCGAATAGGTCAAAAAGTTAAAATGCAACAATGACAAACCTATGGCATATGGTTACTGTATAATTCATCTCCTTGACTACAATGCTCATAGGATGATCTAGGGTTAACTGCCCATCCTAAAAATTCATCTATATTATATTTCAAAATTCAGCATCCATCATATGGACTATCTCGACCAAGGATTTGCTAAATTAAAATATAGTGATGCACTTGCTCCAATACTCGGAGGAGTCAATCCCATATTAACTCACACACAGACAAGCCAAGTACTTGATTACACCTAGTAGCCTTTCATCACTGAATTAGAAATTCAAATAGTCCGGTACCTAAGTACAATGACTTGCTTGCAAGTCACCATAGTGATCTCAAGTCTAAGGGACACATATACCCATATCCTTTGCGAGCAATCTTGGCAAAAGAGAGCTTCATAGTTGAGTCACGATCAATAAAATGTAACTCTACATTTCACATGCATGCCATAATTATTAGATATATGTGCCCTAGAAGCTAGAATTGGCTGACACTTGTAATACACTTCTAGGGGCAAAATTATAATTTTGACTATAATCAATAAAATGGGTTATTTTCTATCACATATGTGTATTTAGTGTCTGTGATACATCCTTTGAGTTAATGGTAATGATAATTCATATTTTCAAGAGTTGAAAATTTAAGACATGAATAATCATTGTTAACTCATAAAATGCTCCCGACCATAGAACCATCACGAGGATGGTGATTGATCCAAAAGGTTAGTGTATGATCGCTTCTCTTTGGTAGATGAGTCTTGAATCTACGGTGTGGAGACACCGGAGCAAGAGTACAAGTACTCGTTAGAGAACGAGGGCACTGAGCGTGACCACCTCGAGTAGTCATTAGGGAGTCTACCTTCTCGTCAATGACTGACTCGATGCTGCAGTAGTGTGTCTGGTTCTTTGACCTGAGGTGCATCGGCAGTTCACCTTGAGGGTGTTATAGTTTGACTACACCATTACTCGGTCTCCTAGCCATATGGAACCCTGAGGTGTATGTTGGCTATAGCATGTTCATTGTAGGAACTGGATGGCATCAAGATGGAATCTATCTACCTCGGTGGTAGAGGAGCAGCCCTATGATGAATCATGAGAATCAAGTCCAGAAGCCCATGGCCATGGCAGAGTGAAATAATAGAAAGAGTTTCTATTTAGATTTTCACATTGGACTCGAATCGAATGATTACATCATATGACAGAGACTAGGGTTTGACGAGTTTACACCTTAACCCTAATCTGATCGGGGCTCAAGATAGAAGAACTTAATCACACAGGTAGCTGCACCAAGAGGTTCGCATTCAGCTCTGATGGGTTGCCACCATATACTGCTAGGTGTCACTGGTGGATTTTGGGAGCAATTAGAATGATTTAGATGATCGATCATTCTAGCTGTTCGAATCAGAAGAGTTCTGATCCATCGAAAGGAGTTTCGATGATGTCGATGATAGAGATCATGACATATCCCATTACCATACAGAACTGAACCTAACTGGGTCACACAAACAAGGGTTTGAATCTGGTGATCATCAATTGAACTGATCTAGTTCAATTGATCTGAATGAGATTCAATTAGGTTCAAGGAAATCGTGCTAGCACTCGATTGAACCTAACGTTCTTCTTTTGCTATCATAAATAAGTTGTCCTGTCTGAGCCAAAGGAGTTTGTGCTCAATCAGAGGCCTTCATATGGTCTGACTTGAGGATTGTCCAAGTCAGAAAAGGTTGTCTTATTTTGTAAGACATTACCTGCCATTTTTGGTCACCTGCCATTTCTTGTTCTTTGACTTTGGTCAAAAGTCTACCTTTGACTGGTCAAATGTTGACCATTGACACTTTGACTTTTGACCACATGTCATGCACCTATTGGAGAGCTGGTGGGGGCCTGTCCCCCTGCCAGAACCTGGCAAGGAGAAGGGCGCACGCCACCCTAGGCGTGTGCCCAAGTTGGAGGCGCCTAGGAGTCCTTGTTGGACAAGGACTCCATCTCCTTTTTGGATTCCAATTAGAGTTCTTCTAAGAACCAACTTTGACTGGTCTTAGGCACCCTCTAAGGAGGAATCCAGGGGACTCTATTCCCACCAATCAGATTTAGATCTGATTTCACAAAGGGTTGTGATTGGTTGGGAAGAAGAGGAGTTGGATCACAGCTTAGTCTATAAATAAGACCCTGCGCCCAACTCAGATTAAAATGAGATGATTGAATCAAGATTCCCATATGCCCCAAGGCTGCCTCTCCCCTCCTTCTCCATGCCAAACCACCTTCTCCCCTTGCTCTCCACGTCCAAAAGGAGTTTTGGACTTTTGGTTGGTGCGATTCAGATCAAAGAAAGGCGATCAAAAGCAAGAAGGCTGCGCTGCTGCAAAGGACGACTGCTGATCTTCAAAAGGAGTTTTGAAGATCCTCCAGATCAGATCCAGATCTAATTTTTGGAGACATGATAGAGAAGAAGAGGATCTCCAGATCCAACCTGAGTGGATACCGGTAGAGGCCAGGCGCTTGCGTGGCTAGATCCAGAACCTTCCGCTGCATACAGGATCATCAACAGGGTAATAGGATTACCCAAATCAGGTAAATTAAATTTGATTTAATTTATCTTATTTTATTTTATTTATTAAAATAATAAGAATCAGATCTAAAACATATCAAGATCTGATTGAGATCAAAGAGAAAAATTTTTGAAATATATCTCTTGATCTGATCAGATCTGAACGAACCTGGACCGGAAATCAGGATTTTCCTCATAATAGCATCAAATGTTTTGTTGAGGACAATATTTATTAAAAACCTATTGATTAACATATCATCAGGAAAATCATTTGAATGATTGGATAAATGATAAATCTTCCTTTTCGAGTCAAAAGTTAATAACTTCATCACAGAGAGTTCATTACAGGAAGATGCACAAAGTAAAAAAATTATTAGAATAATAATTTTATTTAATTAAAATTTAAGTATAAATTATATTTAGGTCAACCATCTACAATCTAGATGATTGGCTTTAGGATATATTTCTAAATGACTCCCACTTAGACTAAAGCCACTCAAAATAGTATCGAATACCCATCTTCCATTTATGATTATCGAACTATTTGATTCTAAGAGCTTTATTTAATGGATCGGCTAGATTCTCTTTATCATCAATCTTTTAAAGCTTGACGTCACCTCACTCTACGATTTCACATACAAGGTGGTAGTGACGCAGAATATGTTTGGTGCGTTGATGTGCCTTTGGCTTCTTCGCTTGAGCTATGGCTCCAGTGCTATCATAGTAAAGCAGAACCAGACCATCCAAGAAGGGTACTACTTTTAGCTCATTGATGAACTTCTGCAGCCACACAGCTTCCTTCGCAGCATCAGATGTTGTGACATACTCTATCTCGCACACAAAATCGGCCATAGTGTGCTGCTTGAAACTCTTCCAGCAGACCACTCCTCCATTCAAGGTAAATACAAAATCTGATACACTATTACTGCCATCATGATCTGACTGAAAAGTGGAATCAGTGTATCCCATAAGTTTCAACTCAGTATCTCTATAGATGAGCCACTAGTCCTTAGTATTATTCAAATACTTCAGGATTATTTTTACAACCTTCTGATGATTCTCACCTGGATCAGACTGGTATTTGCTCACTACCCCTAGTGAGTATGCCATGTCTGGTCTCCTATATGTCATGGTGTACATAATAGAATCCACTGTCGAAGCATATGGTATTCTACTCATACGCTCTCTCTCTCTTGAGAAATTATCGAACAATCCTTATTCGAGAGAGAAATTTTATGACCTATCGGGAGATAGCCCTTCTTGAAATTCTCTATGCTGAGCCTCTTTAGCACGGTATCAATGAATGTGGACTAGGACAATCCAAGCAACCTTTTAGATCTATCCTTATAGATCTTCATTCTTAGGATGTAGGATGCTTCTCCCAAGTCCTTCATAGAGAATTACGATGATAGCCAAACCTTTATTTTCTGTAATGCAGGAATGTCATTTCTGATTAAGAAAATATCATCCACATACAAAATAAGAAATATGACTATAGAACTGTTAGCCCATTTGTACATATAGGATTTCTTTCCATTCTTAGTGAAGCCATACGTTCTGATTATCTTATCAAAATACATGTTCCAACTCTAAGATGCCTACTTCAGTCTATAAATAGATTTCTAAAGCTTGTACACCTTAGACTAGTCTGTGAATGTGAAACCCTCAGGCTGTATCATATACACCTCTTCATCCAGCTCTCCATTAAGAAAAGTTGTCTTCACATCCATTTGCTAGATCTCATAGTCTAGATATGCTGCTATCGCAAGCATAATCCGAATGGACTTAAGCATTGCCACTAGAGAAAATATCTCATCATAGTCAATACCATAATATTGATGATATCTCCTGACAACCAGACGGGCTTTATAGGTCTCCATCTTTCTATCTATGTCCTATTTTCTTTTGAAAATTCACTTACACCCAATGGATTTTACCCCTTCAGATGAATCAACCAGCGTCCATACACTGTAGACCTTCATAGACTCTATTTCGAACTTCATGGCTTCTAGCCATTTATCGAAGTAAGACCTCTACATGGCATCCATGTAGGTGATCAGATCCTTGTCATTCTCATCGAGTTCAATAGGATCACCATCTTGGATCAAGAAATCATAGTATCTATCTAGTAGATGCGGTACTCTACTGGATCTTCTCAAGGGTGCCTCTACAATGGGCTTTGGATTTGATCTTATCAAACCCAATTCTCTAGGTTCACTAGAATATGTCAGTTCTTCCACCTATCAAACTTCACCAAGCTCAACATTAGAGGCAACTATTTCTTCCATAAGAAACTTCTTTTCTTAAAAGACTGTCCTATTACTGACGAACATCTTTTGCTCTTTAATAAGGTAGAAGTAATAATCCCTTGTTTTCTTTGGGTACCCTATAAACAAATACTTTTCAGACCTGGGTCCAAGCTTTTCTACCTACAAACATTTTACATAAGTCAAACATCCCCAAATCCTAAAGTGAGAGGACGTCCGCTTACATCTAGTCCATATCTCATATGTAATTTTTGTAACAGACTTGCTCGAAATAGTGTTTAAAATATAACATGCAGTCTCTAATGCATAACCCTAAAAGAAAATCGATAGACTCATAAACCCCATCATGGATAAAACCTTGTCCAACAAGATCTGATTCCTCCTTTCGGACACACCATTATGCTGTGGTATTTTAGGAGGGGTCCATTGTGAGAGAATCCCATTCTCTCTTAGATATGTCAAAAATTCATTAGAAAGGTATTCACCTCCTTAATTTGATCAAAGAGTTTTAATACTCTTCCCAAGCTATTTTTGTACCTCATGTCGATATCATTTGAACATTTTAAATGAATCAGATTTACTCTTCATAAGATAGATATACCCATACTTAGATAGATCATTAGTAAATATAATAAAGTAGTAGAACCCACCTTTAGCACATATACTCATAGGTCCACATACATTAGTATGTCCTAGACCCTGAAGCTCATTGACCCGTTCATCCTTTCCAGTAAAAGGTGATTTGGTCATCTTACCAAGAAGGCAGGACTCATAGGTAGTCAATAATTTACAATTACTTATGTCAAGGATATGCTCCTTGACTAACCTATTGATCCTATTCTTATTTATATGACCGAGCCTATAGTATCAAAAATAGGCATCAAAGACATAATCTAGTTTTAGATGTTTATTAGACATGTACATTACACTAATAGGCTGTGACAAAACATAAATATCATTTCTTAGTTATCCTTGTATTACTGTAACACCATTCATAATGATACAACAATAATTTTTTTTTATTGACAAATAATAACCATCCTGGGCCAAAAGTCCAATAGATATTATGTTCATCATAAATGATGGACAATAGTGATAATTACTTAAAACAACATTATTATTTTATAAAAATAGCTCAAGAGTTTCCAATGCTAGGACTGAAACTTTATTTTCATCCCCAACATTAAGGAATCTATCACCATTCTCAAACTTTCTACCAATTTGAAGTCCATGCAATGAATTGCATATGTGAATTGGACTCCCGGTATCTAATACTCAGATAGATGTATCACAAATAGTAAAATTTTTAGGTATTATCATATAACAGCCTTGACCAGCAACCACTTGCTGCTTTTTCTATTCATCCTATTAGGGTCAAGAGGACCATTCCTCTTTGGGTTTGCCTAATTAGGGTCAATGCTAGACTTCTCATTCTTAGGTCCTAAATGCTTGTCATTGTCCAATAGTGAACGAAGCGGATTTACACTAGCCATTCTATTTATCTGAAATAAAAATATGAAACCTTATTAGTACTTGAATTAATTATCCCTAAAGACTTGGACTTTATTCTAAAGATCTTTCTACTATTTTTAAATGAATTGGTAGCCTCTACCTTCAATTCGAGAAATTACACTAATTTCTTAGTAGGTACTAAAATTCACATAGACTACAGACGGGCCCGAGGTAGGCTCTGGCTAACCAGTATGCATCTATAGGTAGGTTCATAACTAATTATTTTTTTAAATAATTTTTAGTATTTAGATTTTGCTCCAGATGCCAAATTAGTAGGCTTTGGCCTCCATTTAAAAGATCTGATTGGGTCCAACCATTAACATGATTGACTTCGATGCATCAAACCAATGATAACCAAGCCTAAGGAAAGCTCTAGCTAACCTGACCACCATTAAGAGAGTGTGACCTAATCATCATATGATGTATAGTAATTCCAACATCCAAATGAACACCAAATGTTAGGCACCTCCAATGTCCACCTAAAAAATTGGATTCATTACTATTTACCTTAATAGGAGGCTATGACTCGGTTATCTCCATAACATAGTCATTTTATGAACCTAATAATTTAGAGAATTTATTTTACTTATGATTTTAGATAGAAAAAATATGGATCATATTTCTCCTATTGACTTCGTACTGTCAAATCCTCCCACTGACTTCACCAAGTCAATAGGTTAGGACTAGAATCAATTTAGGTCCATGGGCACCAAATTCAGTCTTACTGATTGAAATCAGTCAAACTGATTCGTAGTGACATGGGTTAGTCCAAATCACCAAGTGATCTAATTAAATCCTAATCAACCATGTCGGTCAGGTAAGTGAGATCAGTGGAAGGGATATGCCATTAACTCGTCAAAGATTGAATCAGTGTGAGTAGCTCCCAAATAAAAACCACTAATCAAAATTTCCAAACTTACCTTAGACACTAACTGGTTAATTAGGTTTGTTCAGATCAACCTAGTAATTACGGGCTAGATCGCTTAGCCATGAATTAAGTCTATCTTGGTCTCATTAAAGACATGGACTCATTCTGCTACAACTATTGAAGTTGAGTCTAGAATATCCTTAACCTAATCTAAGCCAACACTTGGTTAGATTTGATCAACTACTCTAGATTAATCAATTCTTTAACTAACCTTAGGTCTAACCTAATTAATGGACCTAATCCATCTAACCCTTTAACCCATAGAATTATGAATTTATCTTAGGATCTTTAATTCATAATTCTAAACCCTACTAGATAATACTTAATTCTTTTAATTAAGGTTTGGACTGATGGATTGGGGTTCGGAATTTCAAAAATAATTTTAAATTTTTGAAAGGTTCTTTACAACCTAACACTATTTCACTTAATAGGTTGACTCATTTCAAAAATGGATCGACTTATTTCATAAACAAGCACTAGTTGTAGGTTTTTTAATTAAAAATAGCCAACAAAATATTTTAGCCTACTTCTTAGTCAAGCTGGTTTGAATCCTATCCAAGCTGGCCTAAGTAGGAGCCAAGGTAGCTCGATTATTGAGACAGCCGGCTCGAGCAAAAGCCTAGAAGGCCAACTTTCCATCGAGCTGGCTTGGATCCCATCCAAGCCAGCCTGAGCAGATATTGAGTCAACCTGTCACTTGAGACAGCTGCCTCGAACAGAATCCCCGAAGGCTATCTTTTAGTCGAGCTAGCTTGGATCCCATCTGAGCTGGCTCGAATAGAAGCCAAGTCAGCTCGATTCCTAACCAAGCCAGCCTAAACAGAAGGCCGCAGAGCCATTTCAGGCTGGCAAGCTAGTCAAGCAGGCTCAATTCCTGAGACAGTCAACTCGATTAGCGAGCAGAACCTTCACAAGATTCTGTTCAGGTTTAATCTAAAACTATGTACATTACATAAAAATCATGAAATATTTAGATCTAATCTAAACACAAATTCATGATAAAATTTAGATTAAAATCAATTCAAAATATATCATAAAAATTTATTAGATCACATCTAAAATTTTTATGATCAAAGTTATAGATCATAATGTACCGGACAACCTCTCCACTATAAGAGATAAACCTTATAGCAGAAAAACCTATAGTCCATGCGATCATTGTGTTACACATTATATCTTTCTAATTTACATATTAAGTATGTCGAGCAACCCTTGCTCTAATACTAATTGAAGAAAAACTAGTAGGGTTTAGGACATGCTTTTTGAAACTTTCTCAAAAATTAAAAACAGCGAAAGCAAAATTAATCAAAAGTTAATTCTATGCATGCTATGATCTAATCATAAAATCCTACTAAGGATTTTTGACATGTCAATATGCATTAGAAAAATAAAATACTTTTGATCAGCAAATCATATTTATCGATCGACCTTTGTTTAGAACATAGTACCTATGCACAGGTAGATGAACACCATAATCTAGATCCACCGAAAGATGATCTCCCATCGTGCTACAGCTGCACACGTATCCGGCCTCTATGGTGAGTCCACATAGAGCTCCTTATCCTAATCAACCCCTTTGGAGTGCTAGCTCCTCTCCAGAGCCTTCGACAGCTAACCTTCATCGATCCAATCGACGAACTACTCTCAAACATTTGGATGCTCCAGAAGATCAGAAGACTCTATGGAGGATGATGTAGATCTAGCACCACTCAAAACTCTCCACCCAAAACTTAGAGTCCCCGCTCTAAAGTTTCAACACACACCCATAATGACCTTGACACTTTTCTCTTTTTGGAAAACCTCATGCCAAAAGAGAAGTGCCCTTCTCTGATTTCTATCTCACACCTCAGATCCCTCTTATCAAAGTCCATGCACACCCAAGAAAAACACCCTTTTTATTGTTGTGTGTGAGATGGGAAAACCACATGGAGAGGATAAGGGTTGGAGGTTGAACTTGTTTCAACCTGCCATCTAAATTCAAATTCAAATAAGTAGCTTATCCACTTTCAATGCCAAAACCACTTAAGAAACTCATAGAGGAGCTTCTAGTCATCATGCCCATACTTTGAACCATTCAAAATTGGGTGAGAAAATAAAGGGTGGCATGAGGAATGGATAAGTTAGGGAGGTTGAACTTGTTTCAACCTCCAACTCATTTGAATTCAAATTCAAATGAATTTAATCTGATCCAACACTTGGACCAGATCAAAGTGGAAAAGGAAGAGCACCAATATCAGATATTAGCATGAAAAATGTAAAGGAAAAAATCCTATTTTTTGATGCAAGTTTGTTCAGATCTGATTGGATTAAGAAGGATATTTCAAAAATTTTTCTCTAAGATCCTAATCAGATTTGAGACTCTTTAGATCTAATCTTATTGATCTGATAAAATTAAATTAAATTAAATTAAATTAAATTAAATTATACCTTTATTATGGATAATCCTATTATCCTATGATGATCCCATTGTTTGCCTAAGGTTCTGGATGTAGCCATGCAAGCGCTTGGCCTCTACCGATATCCACTTAGGTAGGATCTGAAGATCTTCTCCTTCTCAATCTATCCTCCAAAATTTAGATCTAGATCCAATCTTGAAGGTCTTCAAAATGACTTTTGAAGATCAGTCATTTTCTCTTACAGCAGTGCTATCTTCTTCCTTTCCTATCGCCTTTCACTTGCTTGGATCGCACCTAACTCGTGCCCAAATCCTCTTGAGCATGGAGAGGATAGAGAGGACTAGAAGGTGGCATGGAGAAGGAGGGAGAGGGGCTAAGTGGCTTGGGCTAAGGCAGAAGCTCTCAATTCTAGGCACAGACAGGGTCTTATTTATAGACCTTGCTGCGCCATGCAGTGCCTCTCATCCCAACCAATCATGGCCCTTTGTGCAAATCAGATCTAAATCTGATTGGTGGGAATAGAGAGTCCCCTGGATTCCTCCTCAGATTAGAGGGCCCTCAAAACTCTCCTTAGATGAACTCTAAGATTGGAATTAAAAAGGAGATGGAGTCCTTGTCCAACAAGGTTGACTCCTAGGCGCCTCCAACTTGGGCACCATCTTGGGTGGCATGCACCCTTTCCTTCTACCTTTTAGTAGGGGGACAAGGATCCCAAAGCTTTTCCAATAGGGTGCATTACACATGGGTCAGAAAGTCTGAAGGTGTCAATGGTCAATATTTGACCAAAGTAGACTAAAGAACAAGAAATAGGCAAAGTGACAAAAAAATGGCAGGTAATGTCTTAAATTTATCTCATAAATAAGACAACCCTTTTCTGACTTGGACAAGCCTCCAGTCAGACCATATGAAGGTTTCCTCTGATTGAGCACAAACTCATTTGGCTCAGTCAGGACAACTTATTTATGATAGTAAAAGGAAGAACGTTAGGTTCAATCGAGTGCTAGCATGATTTTCTTGAACCTAATTGAATCTCATTCAGATCAATTGAACTAGATCAGTTCAATTGATGATCACAGAGATCCAAACCCTTGTTTGTGTGACCCAGTTAGGTTCAGTTCTGTATGGTAATGGGATATGTCATGATCTCTATCATCGACATCATCGAAACTCCTTTCGATGGATCAGAACTCTTTCTGATTCGAACAGCTAGAATGATCGATCATCTAAATCATTCTAATTGCTCCCAAAATCCACCAGTGACACCTAGCAGTATATGGTGGCAACCCATCAGAGCTGAATGCGAACCTCTTGGTGCAGCTACCTGTGTGATTAAGTTCTTCTATCTTGAGCCCCGATCAGATTAGGGTTAAGGTGAACTCGTCAAACCCTAGTTTCTGTCATATGATGTAATCATTCGATTCGAGTCCAATGTGAAAAATCTAAATAGAAACTCTTTCTATTATTTCACTCTGCCATGGCCATGGGCTTCTGGACTTGATTCTCATGATCATCATAGGGCTGCTCCTCTACCACCGAGGTAGATAGATTCCATCTTGATGCAATCCAGTTCCTACAATGAACATGCTATAGCCAACATACACCTCAGGGTTCCATATGGCTAGGAGACCGAGTAATGGTGTAGTCAAACTATAACACCCTCAAGGTGAACTGCCGATGCACCTCAGGTCAAAGAACCAGACACACTACTGCAGCATCGAGTCAGTCATTGACGAGAAGGTAGACTTCCTAATGACTACTCGAGGTGGTCACGCTCAGTGCCCTCGTTCTCTAACGAGTACCTGTACTCTCGCTCCGGTGTCTCCACACCATAGACTCAAGACTCATCTACTAAAGAGAAGCGATTGTACACCAACCTTTCCGGATCAATCACCATCCTCGTGATGATCCTATGGTCGGGAGCATTTTATGAGTTAATAATGATTATTCATGTCTTAAATTTTCAACTCTTGAAAATATGAATTATCATTACCATTAACTCAAAGGATGTATCACAGACACTAAATACACATATGTGATAGAAAATAACCCATTTTATTGATTTATAGTCAAAATTATAATTTTGCCCTTAGAAGTGTATTACAAGTGTCAGCCAATTCTGGCTTCTAGGGCACATATATCTAACAATCTCCCACTTGATCCTAAAGCCAATTGGCTACAAGTCTAAGTCCCATCTTCTCAAGGTGGGCTTCGATCTTCTGCTGGCCCAACGGCTTTGTAAGTGGGTCTGCCACATTATCTGCTGGAGTTGACTCTCTTGACCTCAACATAATCCTTCTCGAGGTAATCGCGGATGAGGTGGTATCGCCGCTCAATGTGCTTGGATTTCTGGTGAGACCTCGGCTCCTTAGCAAGGGCTATGGCGCCACCATTGTTGTCGTAATCGCAGTATAGAGGAATGGCATCTGATGGCATTACTCCAATTTCTGCAGCAAACTTCTTGTACCAGAATGCTTCCTTCGCAGCTTCTGATGCAGCGATATATTCTGCTTTCCATGGTGGAATCTGCTATCACTGTTTGCTTGAAACTCTTCCAGCTGACAGCATCCACCATTGCACACAAACAGACTTCCAGATGTCGACTTTCGATCATCTATATCGGACATGAAATCCGAGTCTGTGTATCCCCTAGGACTTGGAGTTCTCCATTACCAAAGACCAACATCATATCCTTAGTTCTTCTCAAGTACTTAAGGATATACATTTCACAGAAGTCCAGTGTTCTTCACCTGGATTTGACTGATATCTGCTTGTGACACTCACAGCATGGGCTATATCAGGTCGTGTACATAGCATGGCATACATGAGGCTCCCTATTGCAGAAGCATAAGGGATCTTGCTCATGCATTCTATTTCCTCAGGTGTGCTAGGGCACATCTTCTTGGAAAGATGAATACCATGTCTGAAGGGTATTAATCCCCTCTTAGAGTTTTCCATACTAAACCTCTTTAGTACTTTCCTCTATGTACATCTTCTGTGAAAGTCCTAGCATCCTATTCGGTCTATCTCTATAGACCTTAATTCCTAGAATGAAAGGATGCTTCACCTAGGTCTTTCATGGAGAATTCTTTAGACAACCACATTTTAACTGATGGTCAACATGGGAATATCATTCCCAATAAGGAGGATGTCATCCACGTACAATATGAGGAAGACAACAGCGCTCCCACTGATCCTTTTTGAAAATACATGGTTCCTCCTTCATTTTTGATGAAACCAAATAATTTTGATCACATCATTAAAAATGAGTATTTCCAGCTTCCGAGATGCTTGCTTAAGTCCATATATGGACCTTTGCAGCTTGCATAACTTTGTGATCAGTATCACTGGATGTGAAAAACCTAGTGGCTGTTCCATATAGATATCTTCCTCAAGGTATCCATTTAAGAATGTCTTTTTCACATCCATTTGCCATATTTCATAATCGAAATAGGCTGCAATAGGCAAGCAATGTGCGGATGGATTTTAGCATAGCTACTGGGACAAAAAGGTATCCTGATAGTCAATGCCTTCACACTTGACTATAACCTTTTGCCACTAATCTAGCCTTGAATGTCTCCACATTTTCCCATCTGCACCAATCTTTCTCTTGTAAGATCCATTTACACCCAATAGGTACTATACCTTCTGGTGGATCTACCAAGGTCCAGACTTGGTTTGAGTGCATCGAGTCAATTTCTGACTTCATTGCCTCTAACCATTTCTCGGAAAGTCGATATCTGATATCGCCTCATCATAGGTTTTGGGATCATCACCATGAACACCATTACCTATGAGGAATATTTTCTCTACTTTCTCTGAAATAATACCTAAGTACCTCTTCAGGGGATGGAAAACTCTTTTCGATCTATGCGAGGTGGAGGAGGTAGTGATTGTATTGGCTCAACCTGATTTGGTTCCATTAGGGTCCTTAGCTCGTTGCTCTTGTGAGACTTTCTCATCGAAGCTTGATCTGCTTTCCAATGCCGCTATCTTGAATAAACTATTTTTCAAGAAAGATGGCATGTCGACTCACAATCACATTGTGGTCTTCTAGAATGTAGAAATAATATCCTAATGACTCTTTAGGATATCCTATAAATCGAGCTCTAAAGGACCTATAACTCTAACTTGTCCACTTGTTGTCTTTTGACATGAGCCGGACAACCCCAAAATTCTGAGATGACTCAGACTTGGTTTCTTACCATGCCATATCTCATACGGTGTGGTAGGAACGAATTTTAGAGAAAACCTATTCAGTAAATATATAGCAGTTAATAGACTATGTCCTCAAAAAAAATTAGAAAGATCCATGAAGCTCATCATGGATCGGACCATATCCCATAGGATCCGATAACTCCATTCTAAAACCTCGTTGAGTTGAGGTGCTCCAAGTGGAGTCAATTGAGATACTATACCATTTTGCTTGAGATAGTCCAAAAATTTTTGACTAAGATATTCACCTCCTCGATCTGATTGAAGAACCTTAATGGGTTTTTCAGTTTGCTTTTCAACTTCATGTTTAAATTTTTTGAACTTTTCAAAGACTTCAGACTTGTGTCTCATAAGATACACGTATCCATATTGAGATAAATCATCGGTAAAGATTATGAAGTAGTCAAAGTGAAGGAAAAACCCTATTTTCTGAGTCAGATTCATTCAGATCTGATTAGATCAAGAGGGATATTTCAAAAATTTTCTCTTAGATCTAAATCAGATCTGAAACTCTTCAGATCTAATTTTATTGATCTGATAAAATAAAATAAAAAAATAAATTAAATCTAATTTAATTCTACCTTATTATGGGTAATCCAATTATCCTATGATGATCCTGATGTTTGCTTGAGATTCTGGATGTAGCCATGCAAGTGCCTAACCTCTACCAATATCCACTCGAGCTAGATCTAGAGAACTTCTTCTTCTCAATCTGTACTTCAAAGATTCAATCTAGATCTGATCTTGAAGATCTTCAAAATATCTTTTGAAAATCGGATGTTGTCTCTTGCAGTAGTGCCGCCTTCTTGCTTTCTTGTCATCTTTCTCTTGCTTGGATCGCACCAAACTGAAGCCCAAAACTTTTGAGCATGGAGAGGAGAGAGAGAATCTAAAGGAGGCATGGAGAAGGAGAGAGAAGGGCTATGTGGCATGGGCAAAGGATAGAAGCTCTCAACCTTGGGCGTAGATAGGGTTTATATAGATCCTGCTACGCCATGCAGTGCCACATCATCCCAACCAATCATGACTTTTCGTGCAATCAGATCTAAATCTGATTGATGGGATGACATCATCTGATCCAATCATATTAGAGTCTGTCACAAACCTCCTTAGGTGGTGCCAAGACTGATCAAAGAAGAGTCTTTGGCACCACCCAAATAGAGAGCATGAAGCAACTAGAGTCCCATTCGTATGGGACTCCAATCTTTATCCTCTTTCGGTGCATGCTTCCCTAAGCGTGCACCCCCTCTCTTTCCTCCTTTTAGCTAGGGGACAAAGCCCCATCTACTCTCCTATGGGTGCATGACACATGGGCAGATGTCTAAGTGTCAAAGGTCAATGTTTGACTAAAGTCAAAGAACAAAATTTATCAGGTGATGGAAAATGTGAGGTGTTGTCTCAAATTTACGTTATAAATTAAGACAATCCTTTTCTAATCAGGACAAGCTCCAGTCAGATCAAGTAAAGATTTCTGACTGAGCCCAAATACATTTGGCTCAGTCGAGACAACTTTTAATGATTGTTGAAGGAGAATATCAGGCTCAATCGTGTGCTAGCACGATTTTCTTGAACCTAATTGAATCTTATTCAAATCAATTAAACTAGGTTAGTCCAATTAATAATATCCAAATCCAAATCCTTGCTTTTGTGACCCAATTAGCTTCAGTTCCAATGGTAATGGGATATGTCATGATCTCTATCATTGCCATCATCGAAACATCTTTCGATGGATCAGAACTTTTCTAATTCAGACAACTGGTATGATCGATCATCCAAATCATCTAATTGCTCCCAAAATCCACCAGTGACACCTAGTAGCATATGGTGGCAACCCATCAAAATTGAAAATGAACCTCTCAGTATAGTTACCTATGTGATTAAGTTCCTCCATCTTGAGCCCCAATCGGATTAGGGTAAAGGTGATCTCATCAAACCCTAATTTTTATTACATGAATTAATCATTCGATTCAAGTTCAATGTGAAAACTCTAATAGAAACTCTTTCTATCATTTCACTCTACCATGGCCATAAGCTTATGAACTTGATTCTCATGATCATCATAGGGCTGCTCCTCATCTATCGAGGTTGATAGATCTCCTATTGGCGCAATCCAATTTCTACAATGAACATGCTATAGCCAAATACACCTCAGGGTTCCAAATGTCTAGGAGATCGAGTTATGATGTAGTCAAACTATAACACCCTCAAGGTGAATTGCCGATGCACCTCAGATCAAAGAACCAGATACACCACTATAGCTTCGAGCCAGTCATTGACTAAAAGGTAGACTTTTTGATGACTGTTCGTGGTGGTCATGCTCAGTGCCCTCATTCTCTAACGAGTATCTGTACTCTCGCTTCGATGTCTCAACACCATAGACTCAAAGCTCATCTATCCTAAAGAAGCGATTGTACGCCAATCTTTCAGATCATTCACCATCCTCATGATGATCCTATGATTGGAATTATTTTATGAGTTAATAAAGAAAATTCATATCTTAAATTTTCAACTCTTGAAAATATGAACTATCATTACCATTAACTCAAGGGATGTATCACAGACACTTTCAAATACACACTATGATAGAAAATAATCTATTTTATTATTTATAGTCAAAATTATAATTTTGCCCTTAGATGTGTATTACAAGTGTTAGCCAATTTTGGCTTCTAGGGCATACATATCTAACAAACTCCCACTTGATCTAAAGCCAATTGGCTACAAATCTAAGTCCCATCTTCTCAAGGTGGATTTCGATCTTCTGCTGGCCCAACGGCTTTGTGAGTGGGTCTGCCGCATTATCTGCAGAGTTGACTCTTTTGACCTCAACATAATCCTTCTCGAGATAATCGTGGATGAGGTGATATCACCGTCCGATGTGCTTAGATTTCTGGTGAGAACTCTGCTCCTTAGCAAGGGCTATGGCGCCATTGTTGTCGTAATAGAGAGGAATGGCATCCGATGGCATCACTTTGATTTCTGTAACAAATTTCTTGCACCGAAATGCCTCCTTCATAGCTTCTAATGCAGTGATGTACTCTGTTTCCATGATGGAATGTGCTATCACTGTCTTCTTGAAACTCTTCCAACTAATAGCATCACCATTACACACAAACAGACTTCTAGATGTTGACTTTCGATCATCTATATTGGATATAAAATTCAAGTCTATATACCCCTAGACTTGGAGTTCTCCATTACCAAAAATCAACAACATATCTTTAGTTCTTCTAAAGTACTTAAGAATACATTTTATAGAAGTCCAGTATTCTTCGCTTGGATTCGACTGATATATGCTCGTGACACTCACAGCATGGGCTATATTAGGTCGTGTACATAACATGGCATACATGAGGCTCCCTATTGCTGAAGCATAAGGGATCTTGCTCATTCATTCTATCTCCTCAGGTGTGCTAAGGAACATCTTCTTAGAGAGATGAATGCCATATCTGAAAGGTACCAAACCCCTCTTAGAGTTTTCCATGCTAAACCTCTTTAGCACTTTCTCTATGTATATCTTCTGTGAAAGACCTAGCATCCTATTCGGTCTATCTCTACAAACCTTAATTCCTAGAATGAAGGATGCATCTCCTAGGTCTTTCAAGGAGAATTATTTTGATAACCACATTTTAACTATGGTCAACATGGGAATATCATTCCCAATAAGGAGGATATTATCCACGTATAGTATGAGGAAGAAAACAACACTCCCACTGATCTTTTTGAAAATACATGGTTCCTCCTTATTTTTGATGAAATCAAATAATTTGATCACCTCATTAAAACGAGTATCCCAGCTTCGAGATGCTTGCTTAAGTCCATATATGGTCCTTTGCAGCTTGCATACTTTATGATCAGCATCACTGGATGTGAAACGTAGTAGCTATTCCATATAGATATCTTCCTCAAGGTATGCATTTAAGAACATCATTTTCACATCCATTTATCATATTTTATAATCGAAATAGGCTGCAATAGCAAGCAATATGCGGATGGACTTTAGCATTGCTACTGACAAAAAGGAATCCTAATAGTCAATGCCTTCACACTGACTATATCCTTTTGGCCACTAAATGACTATCACAGACTTTGATGAATGTCCATAAATTTCACCACATCTGTCAACTAGATCTTTCTCTTCGTAGCAAATCCCATTACAAATACTTAATCAGATACATCACACGTAACCTTGCTGATAGATTACACTCACAGGCTCCAGACTTGGTTGTAGAAAGTGCAAAAACTCGATCCACATTAAATACTGGACTCAATCCAATCTGCCTCTTTTTACACCAAACCCAACCATCTTATATTTCACAAAATCCCCCATAAAAACAAGGCTATCACCCCAGAACTAAATCTCACATTGCATAATCTAAACATCAAGCCTCATCCATTAGGTTTTGAAGATCATCAACCATAGAAACACTCAGACATTACCTACGAAAACATTTACTCACTTCTACACTCTCATCCATCTAAATAGCTCACAATAATAGATACTTCAGATACAAGAGGATGAAGAACTCTTTTCGATCTAATGGGTGGAAGGAGGTAAACGTGATTGAGATATTGCTTAACACTTCTGAATATTGATTCCATAGGGATACCATAATAGCCATCGATAGCTACTTAGATTGCAGACTAATTCCTCCATCGCAGGTCTTGATCTGCCATTTAACTAACTGCAATCAGATAAGTCATATGACCAAATAACAGTATTTTTCAAGAAAGACTCGTACACCATACTACTAACACACATCCATTGATGAGTCTAACTAAGAATGTAAATGAAATACCATCAATATACCTACCATGTAACAAATCTTCTACGCGAGTATCCCTATAAATCGAAGCTTCTCAAACAGAGAACGCTATAAACTACATAAACTTAGTTCCAACACCTTGATGATTTTACACAACCACACAGTTAACACCAGAACAACCTCATCATAAATTTAATCTGAGACCTGATAGAACTTGGGTTATTCTTACCATCGCCACATCTCATATAAGTTGTGATAACGGACACGATCCTATTAGAGAGAAGAAACTTATAAATTCAATATATACATAAATAATAAGCCAAAGTATAAACAGGAATCTATGTCACCCACAACGAAAAATTAGAAAGGATACTGTGAAAGCTCATTATGAGAAATCGGACCATCATCATAAATAAGGAGTCTGAGTTCCCATCCATTCCTAGAACATACTATATATCACACCAAATAAAGACTGTTCAGAACAGAGAGTACCTCATCTACAACTAGAACACGACACTCAGCGAACCGCTCAACTCATACACGAGCATCTCACACACGACACAAGCACCCACACTCACAACACTTTTGCCGATTCACTATATGCAGCCATACAAACAAAAACCGAATGCCAAACAACCACAGATAACACTCAAAGAACACACAGATCATAATTAATCAATTAAGAACACAAACTAACAGCCCCAGTTATCTTCACCACCTACAACTAACCAAACACAGAACTACAAAATGGACTATCGTCTAATCACACCAAAAAACCTCCCTACAAAAAAAAGAAACTCATCCCAACAACTCCCAAGAAGTAAAGATTTTCAAATGTTCTTGCATTTTCTAACTTCCAATCCACTCCACGCTCAAAAACAAAGCCAGTAATTCTATCACTATACATACCATAAAATTAACCTAACAAATCAATTAAAAATATCCTATTCACAATAATCATAAAAGCTTTAGACTTGATCATCACTCATAAATTCATAAGAAAGAGAAACATGTCACATAAAAAACTATACGAACACAATTATACCAAAAAATCCACCAAACATCACAAAACATCCAAAACAGACAACCGAAGAAGAAATAATATCAAGATCACCAATTGAAGACCCAAACAAATAACCAAGCAATCAAAAATTATGGATCAAGCCTCTAGAATTCAAAATCAACCCCAAATACACACCCCACCACAAACCCCATAAACTACACAAAACCATTCCCACACCATAAGAAACCCAATAGTTATGACGCGCAAACATCACTATATCAAACGATTCACAAAAAAGCCCACACATTAAATCACAACCATGGCACGAAACAACAAAAACAATTCAAAACTCCCAACAATCAGAAAAATAAAAAACTTAGACTCACATCAACACCAAACGGAAAGCAACACATACAAAACTAGTAGACACATCAACCTAATGTGAGACCCTTCCTAATGTCCCATACTAAAGGGCAAGCATAAAAGAAGGCAACACACAGACACCACCTCAATGCAACTTACTAGCAAGGAGATGATTCCCCATCCCAAAACCAAAGTTAGAAATATTGACTACCGAAATTAAATACAAATAGTCAACCAATCACCCATAAAAATAATTTCATCCAGCTCTCAAATCAAATATTTTCTATTATCTACATAAAAGAATCAATTATGTTCAAATCTCAATCACACAACAAACGCACACTCACATCTTCACAGCCTAAACACGGTTAACAATACTAGGCACCTAAACGCAGCAAAACAAAGATCAAATCAAAAACCAGCACCATCTGAACCTTTAACCTCGACATAAAAAATTACCACAACCAAAAAGCATCAAAGACCCTTCACGGTGCCAATAGATAACTAACCCAAATTCAAGAAAATCATAATAATTACCCATCATCATCCTAGACCATTACTCCTAACTTCCAAAAAACACCTACAGGTCACTATTTCATACCATCACTTGACATCCACTTACACTGCACGTCATCATACCCCCCCCCCAAACACTCCTCAAATAACCTATCTGGCTTGACATTAAAGATAGATAC
Source organism: Cocos nucifera (assembly GCA_006176705.1). Taxonomy (NCBI): domain Eukaryota; kingdom Viridiplantae; phylum Streptophyta; class Magnoliopsida; order Arecales; family Arecaceae; genus Cocos; species Cocos nucifera. The sequence goes on from QRFJ01003973.1 coordinate 21,418, forward strand.
ATCAATAATGTACTGATTAATAAGAGATCGATAATGAGGAAACACATTAATAATTTCTTATTTCATTTCATCCAAACCCCAAAAGAAAAATACCTCAACCCCATTTACAACAAACATGGTCCCATCCTTATACCAAAAAGCTCCCTAAAAACACAACAAAACCACCATCATATTAAACAAACCATAAGAAGAACTTCTTATCTATGCACCAAGTCCACTAAAAAATGAACAAAAATAAATTCCTAATCTAACAAAAAAAAGCATAATACGCACTAACATAAGAAAAACCGCCACCGACCAAAATTACTGGACGAACACTACATACCCCAAGGACTATCAGGCTACCACCCCCAATCCCAAAATACCACTCCCAACTCCTCACATACAAATAGCCATCACAACTAAAAATCAAAAAGAACATAGTCATCACTCGGTCCAGAAGACACTAACCAAACCATAAATCTCCAAATCAATCAATCTAAAACATATAAAAAAAAATCTAACACCAAAACAAAGAGTGTCCAGCCACTCAGACGGAACCATAGCCACAACCTATATCCTCATCAACGAAAACCCACATCAAAAGTAATGCCAATAAACTAAAAAAAAATACAGAAGTAAAAAATTCAATATCAAGCAAAACAAAAACAAAAATCCTATCCATCAGTAAAACACTCATAAAATTATCACTGCCTCCAAAACTCTTCCACATCATTCCCAACCAAAAAAACTCAATATCATTACATACTGACACGACCCAAAATGAATAAATCACACACGAAAGCCAAAGCAACATCAACTCATTACCAATATAAACCTAACCCCAGATAACACCCTCAATCCAACACTAGCATTCCCCCCACACCACCACCCACAACAACCACTCACCCTCCCATACCCCAAACAGACCTACCACATTACACACACAATCAAAAACAACAAGAAACCCACAACCCACCACCCCCACAACGACACACAACCCAAACACCACAACATACCAGAAAATCACACACCCAACAAAAATAAATGACAAACACCCATCAAACATAAAAAACCAAACATCCACAACAACACCCTCACACCACAAAGCCCACATCTACTACCACAACAAAATCATCCACACAATACATCACAAATCCACAAATAACCCATACACAAACACAAACCACACAAACTCAAACATATAATTATCAAAATCAATAAAAGAAAAACACAATATCGACTACACACAAAAAAAAAAACCTCATAGCAACAACACTAAGACAACAACACAAACAAAACACAGTCATACACACACAAAAATAACACCACCACACACATACAATCACCACACATCCGCAACAGAACACACAAAAATCTAATAATCACAAAACAAAAAAAACAAAAAAAAGCATAACAAAGCACATAAAACTCACAAAACACAAACAAAAACACTAAACCAAAAACAAGAACAAGCAATCACAAAAACAGAACTACAAATTCACCAACTAAAGATATACAATCTAAACCTAAACACCAATACCACACCACACACAACATACTATCTAAACTAATAATCACATCAAGGAATACAAAACCCACTAAGAAACAAAAACAATCACAAGAAAATAAAAACTAAAATAGAAAACTAACACATCCACACACAAACCACACCAATAAAAAGATTACAAAAATGCAAGAATAAATATACAACACCAAACAATAACAAACTATAACTACAAATAACATATCAAAAAAAAAAAAATAAGAAGACAATAAATAAAACATATTAATTACATGTATACAAAAATAAGAAAGATATAATACAACAAAACACAACCAAAAACCCAAATCACACACAAAGAACCTATCTCCCCAAACAACACACTCTCCCACAAACAAAACACCATTATCACATAAACGATAATACCACCCACCAACTCAAAAGGATCCCGCTGCACTACGTTCCACAAAACAAAATAACACGCTTATCTCAATCACAAGATCCGAACCAATGAATGATATAAAATCTAAACTAAAAAATATAATAAAAAAATCAAACAAAAAAAAAATAAAAATTCAATAAAATCAACTATTCAATACAAATCAAAACAATTCAGATCAGAACAACAACCAAAACACTAAAATACACAAATCACAAACCACACAAAACCAAAAACAAAACAAAAAACTTAGAACAACAATCGAACCCAATAATTCCAAACAATTCAGACTACGCAGAGTAAGGCAACTATAACCGATGATGCTTTAACCCTAAACAAACCCTATCCACCATGTCGACACTACCCCACCACAACACCAACCATAACCCACTACTCCACACCTTCATCTCACACCATCAATGAAAATCCAATACTATCATCACGTACCCCTCAACAATTAGCACAAAATAAACCATACCAAAGCCAACACCATAAAAACCAAACAACACACAGACAAACATAAAGTCAACACATATAAACCCTGCACAAATATTATTACACATCACACATAAACCAAGCACAAAGACACACAAACACACAACTCAAAACAACCAAAACAAATAATCTCAAACACACACTTACAAAACTCACCAACATAAAACAACACAACGCAAGAACCTCATACCAACCATCATAACCAACAAAATACTATAACAAACAGACAAATCCTTAGACTAATTAACAATCATACTTATCTAATTCAATAACAAACACATACAAACCTCTACACAAACCAAAAAAACAAAAACACCATAAACCCATTAAAATAACACAACCACAAAATCTCAACCTCATATATTACCAATCACAATTAACACTACGAAACACCATTCAAATTATAATTTACACACCCAAAAACAAAATTCAAAATTCCATCTCACAAAATTACGAAAAATATTCAAGCAATAAAAACAACTCCAAAAATAAACACCTAAAAAAAACTGAAGCAACAACACCTCCTACTTCACAAAATCTTGCATCCAACCCACAGCCCTGTACACACCAAAACACCATTCGAAAATGACAAAAATGGAAACTTTATCATACAAATAACTTCATAACCAGACGCGACACCAACGAAGTTATACCCATCCAACCTAATACACAGACACCAATAAATATAAGAAATATCAGAACTTGACACAAGTACTCCATTCATACCAGAAGCAACACACTAGAAACAAAACTTTCATCTCAGAAAGCACCTCACAGACAGTAACCTCCACAGCATCACTATCATCTCAAAAAGTCCAACTCGAAACACTCAGCCAAAAAGTATAAGTAACTTTCACAAATCCTAATAACAATGAACCGTTTAACATAAGACAAAAACAACAACATAAAACAAAAACATACACGTAGTAAAAAAAATCAAATGATGACTGCCCCATAAATGCACTATCGAAGATCACAACAAACCAAGAATATGAAAACGAAACTATAATTCCCATTCTGCAGATTCCTAAGCATCTCATAATCACTATACCGAGCTTCCCTCCTCACATAGCTCTTAAATAAAGCTCACTATGAACATCAACCACACACACATACAGACATACTTAATATTAGTACTAAAAAGTATAAACTATCACGTGATCTACAATACCTCTCTGGCTGTGCCATCACTACACACACTAGAACTACCAACCATCCAACCACACAACACCACACACACCAAACTCCTCTGCAAGCCAGTGAGCCAACAATCAATATAATCGCGCTCAACGCCGAGAACACACAAAAAACAACCAGCTCTCTGATCAATATTCATCGTTGATGCTAGAAAGCATCAATACAGACATCGAGCCCCAACATGTAGGATCATCTGACCTTGCTTATCCTCCATCATAAACACCAAATTTATCTCAAGAGAAATGACTCTCTAATTTAGGCAGAATGGATGGGACATGAGTAGAGGTTGGAAGGAATCTGGTCCAATATCATGAGTTAAACTTCTCGAATACAAAATAATTTATGAAATCTTTAAAGCAATCCAACTTAGTAATATAGGCCTAGGTCAGTCATAATGCCGGCATAGTCCCAGCGATCCAACAGGGGCACTAACGTACCCGGTTGGATGCAGATAAATTCTTTCATGGTAAAGAGAGTCCAGTTTCCTAGTTTAGATTTTCTACATTAAAGACACTTACCACCCCCACAATTTAATTTAGGAGCTTTTGAATTACATCTTAAACAAAAATTCAGCCAATCCACTACCCATTCTTCTCGAATCCACTACCAAACTCCCTCTGTTACCAGAGATCGAACCAATCCTTATGATTAATAGATTATTCTAAATCGGCGTGCGGCTCGCAATTACCACCCCTCGCCTCAATCCCGCCTCACACACACTACCACTACATATATATAGACTGAATACCGGGCTTAAACCACAAACTGCAGATGGAATCTCTTTATCGACTAGCACATACTACAATATCATACACTAACATAGCGTAGCAAAACCAACGACAAACCACACCAAGTATATATGATAACACTACATCATACACCACCAAACAATCACATAACAATACACACAACACAACACACAAACACCAAACCACATAAAACCATAAAACCAACCCAAAAACCCTCATCCAAAATACTATGATTCAAACAACCTCTTATGTTAAGTCAACCACATCTTTGCATAGATTGGATACCTAATTAGGTCTCTCACCATATCCAAAATATTGAGCCAAATCCATCCTCCAGTCCGTAGCATCTAATGCCTTACAGACATGGTTGCGTATTTCCAGTATAACTAAACCACCGTGACCAGCTAAGAATAATCAACCCTAGGAAGGACCCGCATATCTACAATGATGGAAAACCTTAGACTTAATATTTTCTTAGGATGATTTGATTTTGGTCTCTTTAAACTTGACTTGATATAGTCATAACCATTATGACTAACCTAGTGGCATGGGTTAGCTTGGATTATTAGCCATCTCAGATCAAGACTAAGCCGACAAATATGGCCAGGTAAGTGAGATCGGTGGAAGGGATATGCCATTAACTCGACAAGAATGCATTCAAGTCAAATAGCTTCTAATTAAAAATTAATCGATCGTATCTGCCAAACTTATCTTAGACACCAAATTATTGAGCCAGAACCAATCAGATTAGCCTACAATCCAGACTCTAACCACTAAGCCTATGTAGATCTTAACTTGATCGATCACTCATGTGACTCAACCTTGACCTAGACTTAATCATATTAGACTGATCAATTTAAGCACTCTTAATCCCATCTAACCGACTCTTGATTCGATTTGATCAACCGCTAGACCTAATTGAACTACCCAAGCCCGAACCCAATTTTATGAAATTATTAAATCTAAAAATTTTTAATTTTAGATCTAATATATTTTATAATCTTAATTCTTAATTAAGTTTAGGATTCATAAATAAAATAAATAAAATCCTAGGTTCAGGATCTAGGATTTTGCAGAAAATAAGTTTTTGATTTCTGATTAAGGACGAACACGTAGCATCCCTACACATCATAAGAATACCCCATTGAATGAAAGGAGATGGCCTTTAAACCCTTCTTTGTTCTTATGACCAGATGGTCAAGGAGAATACCTTAATTAGAAATATGATGAATCTACAAAACTAGTTAGATCTACATATATATCACATATATAAAATTGATCTAACATAAAAATATATTTTACATATATCAAATGTATCATATTATTCATATTTTTAGATCTAAATTATCCCATAAATATCTAAAAAATAAAATTTATATTTGATCATATCAAATTAAATTTATTCTAGATAATTTTGTAAAACTATTCTACAACTAGTCAAAACATGCATCTATCATATCTCATATGAACAAAATTAAATAAATTTATTTTTTATTTTTTAGATCTAATTATAATATTTATAATATCAAAAAATAATAAATAAATAGATCTAAAATTATAGTTAATCAAATTAAAACTATGATCATCCTAGACTACATATAGAACAATTCTATTCCTAGTCTAGTCATGCATCTCATACATCTTAGATCTAGATTATTTAATTTTTTTAATTTTTTATTTTAGATCTAATCATATCTAATGTGATATCTAAAATTATCTAATTATTAAATTAAAATTATATAAAAATTAGATCTAAATAATTCTAGAACCTGGCTCTGATACCAGTTGAAGGAAAAATCCTATTTTCCATGTCAGATTCATTCAGATCTGATTAGATCAAGAGAAATATTTCAAAAATTTTTTCTTAAATATAAATTAGATCTGAGACTCTTCAAATCTAATTTTATTGATATAATAAAATAAAATAAAAAATAAATTGAATCTAATTTAATTCCATCTTGTTATGGATAATCCAATTACCCTATGATGATCCTGATGTTTGCCTGACATTCTGGATGTAGCCACGCAAGCACCTGGCCTCCATCGATATCCACCCAAGCTAGATTTAGAGATCTTCTCCTTCTTAATCTATACTTCAAAGATCAAATCTAGATCTGATCTTGAACATCTTCGAAACACCTTTTGAAGATCGGGTGTTGTCTCTTGCAGCAGTGTTGCCTTCTTGCTTTCTTGTTGCCTTTCTCTTGCTTGGATCGCACCAAACTGAAGCCCAAAACTTTTGGTCATGGAGAGGAGAGAGAGAATCTGAATGAGGCATGGAGAAGAAGAGAGAGAGGCTATGTGGCATGGGCAAAGGGTAGAAGCTCTTAATCTTGGGCGCATATAAGGTTTATATAGACCCTACTGCGCCATGCAGTGCCACATCATCCCAACCAATCACGGCTCTTCGTGCAATCAAATCTAAATTTGATTGATGGGATGACATCATATGATCCAATAAGATTAGAGTTCCTCACAAACCTCTTTAGGTGGTGCCAAGACTAGTCAAAGAAGAGTCTTTGGCGCCACCCAAGTGAAGAAAAATCCTAATTTTTCGGACCAGGTTCATTCAGATCTGATCGGATCAAGAGATATATTTCAAAAGTTTTTCTCTTTGATCTAGATCAGATCTGGGATATTTTAGATTTGATTCTTATTATTCTAATAATAAAAATAATATCTAGATAAATTAAATTAAATAAATTTACCTTGATGTAGGGTAATCCTATTACCCGTTGATGATCCTATAAGCAGTGGAAGGTTCTGGATCTAGCCATGCAAGTGCCTGGCCTCTACTAGTATCCACTTAAGCTAGATCTAGAGATCCTCTTCTTCTCTATCATGTCTCCAAAAATTAGATCTGAATCTGATTTGGAGGATCTTCAAAATGGCTTTCGAAGATCAGCAGTTGTCCTTTGCAGCAGCGCAACCTTCTAGCTTTCTATCGCCTTTCTCTCGCCTGGATCGCACCAACTGGATCCCAAACTACTTTAGGCATGGAGAGGAGATGGAGAAGATGGTCTTGGCATGGAGGAGGAGGATAGAGGTAGCCTTGGGGCTTAAAGAATTTTCAGATACTACCTGAGTTGGGTGCAGGGTCTTATTTATAGACTATGCGTGATCCAACTCCTCTTCATCCCAACCAATCACAACCCTTTATGAAATTAGATCTAAATTTGATTGGTGCAAATAGAGTTCCTTGGATTCATCCTTAGATGGCACCTAAGATCAATCAAAGTTGGTTCTTAGGAGGAGTCTAATCGGAATCCAATAAGGAGATGGAGTCCCTGTCCAATAGGGACTCCTGGGCGCCTCCTGCTTGGGCGCACGCCACCCTTGGCGTGCGTCCTCCTCCTTGCCAGCTTCTGGCAGGGGGACAAGGCCCCCACCAGCTCTCCAATAGGTGCATGACATGTGGTCAAAAGTCAAAGTGTCAATGGTCAACATTTGACCAGTCAAAGGTAGACTTTTGACCAAAGTCAAAGAACAAGAAATGGCAGGTGACCAAAAATGGCAGGTAATGTCTTACAAAATAAGACAACCTTTTCTGACTTGGACAACCTCCAGTCAGACCATATGAAGGCCTCTGATTGAGCACAAACTCCTTTGGCTCAGTCAGGACAACTTATTTATGATAGTAAAAGAAGAACGTTAGGTTCAATCGAGTGCTAGCACGATTTTCCTTGAACCTAATTGAATCTCATTCAGATCAATTGAACTAGATCAGTTCAATTGATGATCACCAGATTCAAACCCTTGTTTGTGTGACCCAGTTAGGTTCAGTTCTGTATGGTAATGGGATATGTCATGATCTCTATCATCGACATCATCGAAACTCCTTTCGATGGATCAGAACTCTTCTGATTCGAACAGCTAGAATGATCGATCATCTAAATCATTCTAATTGCTCCCAAAATCCACCAGTGACACCTAGCAGTATATGGTGGCAACCCATCAGAGCTGAATGCGAACCTCTTGGTGCAGCTACCTGTGTGATTAAGTTCTTCTATCTTGAGCCCCGATCAGATTAGGGTTAAGGTGAACTCGTCAAACCCTAGTCTCTGTCATATGATGTAATCATTCGATTCGAAGTCCAATGTGAAAATCTAAATAGAAACTCTTTCTATTATTTCACTCTGCCATGGCCATGGGCTTCTGGACTTGATTCTCATGATCATCATAGGGCTGCTCCTCTACCACCGAGGTAGATAGATTCCATCTTGATGCAATCCAGTTCCTACAATGAACATGCTATAGCCAACATACACCTCAGGGTTCCATATGGCTAGGAGACCGAGTAATGGTGTAGTCAAACTATAACACCCTCAAGGTGAACTGTCCGATGCACCTCAGGTCAAAGAACCAGACACACTACTGCAGCATCGAGTCAGTCATTGACGAGAAGGTAGACTTCCCTAATGACTACTCGAGGTGGTCACGCTCAGTGCCCTCGTTCTCTAACGAGTACCTGTACTCTCGCTCCGGTGTCTCCACACCGTAGACTCAAGACTCATCTACTAAAGAGAAGCGATTGTACACCAACCTTTCGGATCAGTCACCATCTTTGTGATGATCCTATGGTCGGAAGCATTTTATGAGTTAATAATGATTATTCATGTATTAAATTTTCAACTCTTAAAAATATGAATTATCATTACCATTAACTCAAAGGATGTATCACAGACACTAAATACACTCTTGTGATAGAAAATAATTCATTTTATTGATTATAGTCAAAATTATAATTTTACCCCTAGAAGTGTATTACAAGTGTCAGCCAATTCTGGCTTCTAGGGCACATATATCTAACACCAAGTAGAGAGCATGAAGCAATTGGAGTCCCATCCATATGAAACTCCAATCTTTATCCTCTTTGGGCGCATGCCTCCCTAGGCGTGTGCCCCCTCCCTTTCCTCCATTTAGTAGGGGGACAAAGCCCCATCTACTCTCCTATGGGTGCATGATACATGAACAGATATCTAAGTATCAAAGGTCAATGTTTGACCAAAGTCAAATAACAAGATTTAGCAGGTGACGAAAAATGGCAGGTGTTGTCTCAAATTTATCTTATAAATTAAGACAACCCTTTTCTGATCTGGACAAGCTCCAATTTGACCAAGTAAAGATTTCTAAGTGAGCCCAAACATATTTGGCTTAAACGAGATAACTTTTAATGATTGTTGAAGGAAAATATCAGGCTCAATCGTATGGTAGCATGATTTTCTTAAACCTAATTGAATCTTATTCAAATCAATTGAATTGGGTTAGTCCAATTGATCATATCCAGATCCAATCCCTTGTTTGTATGATCCAGTTAGGTTCAGTTCCATATAGTAATGGGATATGTCATGATCTCTATCATTGCCATCATCGAAACACCTTCCGATGGATCAAAAATTTTCTGATTCAGACAACTAGTATGATCGATCATCCAAATTATTCTAACTGCTCCCAAAATCCACCATTGACACCTAGCAGCATATGGTGGCAATCCATCAGAACTAAAAATGAACCACTCGATGTAGTTAACTGTGTGATTAAGTTCCTCCATCTTGAGCCTCGATCGGATTAGGATTAAGGTGATCTCGTCAAACCCTAATTTTCATCATATGAATTAATCATTCGATTCAAGTCCGATATGAAAACTCTAATAGAAACTCTTTCTATCATTTCACTCCGCCATGGCCATGGGCTTATGGACTTGATTCTCACGATTATCATAGCGTTCCTCCTTATCTTCCAAGGTAGATAGATCCCCTATTGATGCAATCCAATTCCTACCATGAGCATGCTATAGCCAAATACACCTTAGAATTCCGAATGGCTGGAAGATCGAGTTATAGTGTAGTCAAATTATAACACCCTCAAGGTGAACTATCGATGCATCTTAGGTCAAAGAATCAGATACATCACTGTAGCTTTAAGCCAATTAGTGATGAGAAGGTAGACTTTCTGATGACTACTCGAGGTGGTCACGCTCAGTGCCCTCATTCTCTAACGAGTACCTATACTTTCGCTCCAGTGTCTCTACACTGTAGACTCAAGACTCATCTATTCTAAAGAAGCGATCATATACCAACCTTCCAAATCATTCACCATCCCCATGATGATCCTACGGTGGGGAGCATTTTATGAGTTAATAATGAAAATTCATGTCTTAAATTTTCAACTCTTGAAAATATGAATTATCGATACCATTAACTGAAGGGATGTATCACAGACACTCTCAAATATACACTATGATAGAAAATAATCTATTTTATTATTTATAGTCAAAATTATAATTTTGCCCTTAGATGTGTATTACAAGTGTTAGCCAATTCTAGCTTCTATGGCACACATATCTAACACAAAGTTGCCTCTAGCCGACATATCAAATGGGCCACACACATCAGTATATACTAGGGCAAGTAGATCTATGGCCCTTTCCCCATGCCCTATAGAAGGGAGCTTAGTCATTTTGCCATTGAAGACAAGATTCACAAGTTGGATATGACTCGAAAGTCAATGGACTCAATAGCCCATTTTTCTCCAATTTGTTAATCCTATCTTCTGCTATATGACCTAATCTCAGGTGCCATAGATATCTATCATTTTAGACTATCCCTAGGTCATTTTGATCTTATGGCATTCATATTTTGCTCGATAGTTAAAGATAGATACATCAATATGTAACTGATAAAGACCATTAATAAGAAAACCATTTGCAATTTTATTTCTTTCATAAAGAATGTTACAATGGTCCTTAAAGAAACTAATCACATAGCCTTCTTGTGCTAAGCATGAAACAGAAAATCAAATTTCCTGCTTTCAGCTGCAGGCACATAATAACAATCCCTAAGTACTAAATCTAGGTCAACCAGATGGTAATCGAAGAGGGTATGTTTTTCCATACGGCCACTGCAGCAACTCTTGCTCCATTTTCGACACGTAGGATCATCTCACCATCCCTCAGCCTCCTGCTATCCTCAAGACCCTGCATAGAAGTGCACAAATGAGCACTAGAACCAGAGTCAAGCACCCAACTGGATGCAGAAGAAAATCGTAAGGTTAGACTCAATAACGAGCATACCTCCAGAAGGACCTTCTCCTTCTTGTTCTTCAGGGTGGCCAGGTAAGTAGGGCAGTTCCGCTTCCAGTTGGCCGTCAATGTTGCATAATGGAAAATACTTTTTTTTGTCAGCGGCCTTCTTCTTCAGCTCTGCCTTTCTTTTCTTTCCACCTTCCACCTTTTGCTTTTTCACAGACTTCTTCTTTCTTCAAAAGACTTTCTCTTTGGAAGAAGTCCATTCCATAGCAAGTAACTGAGCCTTTAGAACCTTTCATAGAAAGCTCAGCAGGTAACCAGCATATTCATTAAGCTCGGCCAGAGGAATTCTGAAGTTTATGCATGTGGTAATTCATGATGAACTTGCCCATATGCATCAGTCAAGGATTGCAGAATTAATATCATTCTGCAGATCCAAGTCTAACTTCACACCGAGCTTCTCAAGCTCTTCCATGTCCTTGATCATTGTCAGACAGTGATCTTGGACTGACTGCCCATCACGCATCTTAGCCTTAAAAAGTCATTTCGTGACTTGATATTTGGCTGCGCGACTCTGTTCACCAAACATCTCTTGCAGGTGAGCCAACATTTGGCAGGCAGTCTTGATATCTTCATGTTGGCGCTGAAGCTCATCAGACATCGAGCCCAACATGTAGTATCTGGCCTTATTATCTTCATCCATCCATTTTTCAAGAGATGCTCTCTGTTCAGTGGATGGATGAGGCTGGTAAGGTGGGAGGATCCTGGTCCAATACATGAGTTAACTTCTCAGAACCCAAAATAATTTTGTAGTTTCCTGAGCCAATCCTTTATAATTGGGTCCGGTCAGTCTATGTGTGTCCAGGATACGTGCTAGTGGGTTTGGACGCAGACATTTTTCTTTTTTCTGTAGAGAGTCAAAGTTTCTAGTTAGATTTTTGTAATTAAGACTTGACCAATTTATTTAGGAATTTTATTTTTAAACAAATTAGCTCCCACTATTTTCTCGGATCCCTACACTCCCTCTGTAGAGATGCAAAAATCTCCATGATTAATGATTTCTAGTGTGGTGGTGCGGTCTCACCAACTGACTCATCACCTCACCTAACAGTTATTGGTGATGGGTTAGCCAATGAGTGAACAACTCTTGTTCAATGATTCTCTAATCATGGTGCACCCAAACTTGGTCTCTAATTCATGAATCTCACCATATCCGAAATATTGATCCACTCCTTAGTTAAGTCAGACCCACCATTTGCATAGACTGGATTCCTAATTGAGTCTCTCACCGTATCCAAAATATTGAGCCCAACTCCATCCTCCAGCCCATAGCATCCAATGCCTAATAGACATGGTTGCATCTTTCCTCGGTGCAACTGAGCCACTGTATCCAGCCGAGAACAATCAACCCCGGAAGGGCCCGCACATCTACAATGGTGGAAGACCTCAGACTTAATCTTTTCTTAGGGAGAATTGATTCAGGTCTCATTAAACTAGACTTGGCATTAGTCATAACAATTATGACTAACCTAGTGGCATGGGTTAGCTCGGATTATTGACCACCTCAGATCAGAACTGTGTCAACAGATATGGCCAGGTAAGTGAGACCGGTGGAAGGAATATGCCATTAACTCGTACAAGAATGCATTCAGGTCGAGTAGCTTCCAATTAAAAATCCAGTCGGTCGTATGTGCCAAACTTACCTTAGACACCAAATTGTTGAGCCAGAACCAATTGGGTTAGCCTACAATCCAGACTCTAACCTCTGAGCCTAATTAGGTCTTGCTTGATCGTGACTCGATCTTGACCCAGACTTAATCCTATTAGGCTGGTCAATTTAAGCATTGTTGATCCCATCTAACCAACTCTTGATTCGGTTTGATCAACCGCTTAGACCTAATTGAGCTACCCAAGCCCGAACCCAGTATTATGAATATGTCTTAGATCTGAAAATTCTCAATTTTAGACCTAATTAATATTCCATAATCTTAATTCTTAATTAAGTTTAGGGTTCATAAACAAAATATGCACAATAAAATCCTAGGTTCAGGATCTAGGGTTTTGCAGAAAGTAAGTTTTGATTTTCTGATTAAGGACGAACACGTGCAGCACCCCTACACATCATAAGAACACCCCATCGAATGGGAAGGAGAGGGCCTTTAAACCCTTCTTCATTCTTATGACCGGACGGCCAAGGAGGAACGCCTTAATCAGGAACATGATAAATACTACAAAATAGTTAGATCTATATCATATATCTCATATACAAAATTAGATCTAATCATGGCATATTTTGCATACATCTCATGTATCATATCATGCATATTTTCAGATCTAAATTATCTCATAATAATCTAAAAAATTAGATTTAAATTGATCTATCAAAATAAATTCTAATCTAGATAATTATGTAGAACTATTCTACAACTAGTCTAGACATGCATCTAATCATATCTCATATGATATTCAAAATTAAATAATTTTTTTTTTATTTTTTAGATGTTATTATAATATTTATAATATCAAAAAATAGTAAATAAATAAATCTAAAAATTATAATTTAATTAAATTAAAATTATGATCATGCAAGACTATTCTATAGAACTATTCTATTCTAGAACTAGTCATGCATATCTTCATAATCTTAGATCCAAATTATTTAATTTTAATTTTTTGATTTTAGATCTGATCACATCTCATGTGACATCTAAAATCATCTAATTATTTTAATTAAAATTAAAATTAAAATTAGATCTAATAAATTTTAGAACCATGGCTCTGATACCAGTTGAAGAAAAAATCCTGATTTTTCGATCCAGGTTCGTTCAGATCTGATCAGATCAAGAGATATATTTCAAAAATTTTTTCTAAGATCTAAATCAGATTTGAGATCTTCAGATCTAATCTTATTATTTAATAAAAAAATAAAATTAAATTAAATCTAAATTTAATTTACCTTTGATTATGGGTAATCCTATTACCCTATGATGATCCTGATGTTTGCTTGAAGGTTCTGGATCTAGCCACGCAAGCGCCTGGCCTCTACCAATATCCACTCGAGCAGGATCTGGAGATCCTCTTCTTCTCTATCTACATCTCCAAAAATTAGATCTGGATCTGATCTTGGAAGGATCTTCAAAACTCTTTTGAAGATCAGCAGTCGTCTCTTGCAGCAGTGCAGCCTTCTTCCTTTCCTGATCGCCTTTCACTTGACTTGGATCGCACCTAACACATGCCTAAATTCTCTTAGGCATGGAGAGGAGAGAGAGGACCAGAGGGTGGCATGGAAAAGAAGGAAGAGGGGCTATATGGCATAGGCTAAGGCAGAAGCTCTCAATTCTAGGTTGCAGATAGGATCTTATTTATAGACCTACTGTGTCATGCCAACTGCCACATTCATCCCGAACCAATCATGGCCATTTGTGTAATCAGATCTAAATTTGATTGATGGGATGACATCATTTGATCTAATCAAATTAGAGTCCCTCGAAACTCTCCTTAGATGGCACCAAGACTGGGTCAAACAAGACTTCTTGGCGCCATCTAGGTTGATTCCCTGAAGCAACTGGAATCCCATCTGTATGGAACTCCAATCCTTATCCACATGGGGTGCACGCCTCCCTAGGCATGCATCCTTTATTCCTCTACCTTTTAGCAGAGGGACAAGGGTTAAAGTTTTCTCCTATGGGTGCATGATATATGGGCAAATGTCAGAGTATCAAAGGTTAACATTTGACCAAAGTCCAAAGACAAGATTTAGCAGATGATGGAAAATGGTAGGTATTGTCTCAAATTTATCTCATAAATTAAGACAATCCTTTTCTAACTTGGACAAGCCTCCAGTCAGACCATATAAAGGCCTTTCTGAGTTGAGCACAAACTCCTTTGGCTCAGTCGAGACAACTTATTTATGATTTTTAAAAGGAAGAACGTTAGGCTTCAATCGAGTGCTAGCACGATTTCCTTGAACCTAATTGAATCTCATTCAGATCAATTGAACTAGGTTAGTTCAATTGATGATCACCAGATTCAAACCCTTGTTTGTGTGACCCAGTTAGGTTCAGTTTCATATGGTAATGGGATATGTCATGATCTCTATCATCGACATCATCGAAACTCCTTTCGATGGATCAGAACTCTTCTGATTCGAACAGCTAGAATGATCGATCATCTAAATCATTCTAATTGCTCCCAAAATCCACCAGTGACACCTAGCAGTATATGGTGGCAACCCATCAGAGCTGAAAGCAAACCTCTTGGTGCAGCTACCTGTGTGATTAAGTTCTTCTATCTTGAGCCCCGATCAGATTAGGGTTAAGGTGAACTCGTCAAACCCTAGTTTCTGTCATATGATGTAATCATTCGATTCAAGTCCGATGTGAAAATCCTAAATAGAAACTCTTTCTATTATTTCACTCTGCCATGGCCATGGGCTTATGGACTTGATTCTCATGATCATCATAGGGCTACTCCTCATACCACCGAGGTAGATAGATCCCTTATCTTGATGCAATCCAATTCCTACAATGAACATGCTATAGCCAACATACACCTCAGGATTCCGATAATGGCTAGGAGATCCGAGTAATGGTGTAGTCAAACTATAACACCCTCAAGGTGAACTACCGATGCACCTCAGGTCAAAGAACCAGACACACTACTGCAGCATCGAGTCAGTCATTGACGAGAAGGTAGACTTCCTTAATGACTACTCGAGGTGGTCACGCTCAGTGCCCTCGTTCTCTAACGAGTACTTATACTCTCGCTCCGATGTCTCTACACCATAGTCTCAAGACTCATCTATCTTAAAAAAGCTATCATAAATCAATCTTTCGGATCAATCACCATCCTCATGATGATCCTATGGTCGAAAGTATTTTATGATTTAATAATGAAAATTCATGTCTTAAATTTTCAACTTTTAAAAATATGAACTATCATTGCCATTAACTCAAGGGATGTATCACAGACACTTTCAAATACATATTATAATAGAAAATAATCTATTTTATTATTTATGATCAAAATTATAATTTTTTTCTTAGAAGTGTATTACAAGTGTCAGCCAATATGGCTTCTAGGGCACACATATCTAATAAAATGTTCACGTAAAACAAGGAAGGGCGTGAGATAAAAGGACATGGCATAGAGTGATTAAAATTTAAATCTATCATTTGAATTCAAAATTCAAACAATCCCAACCTCAACCAACTTTTGGACTAGGTCAAATGCAGGAATAGGGGAGGTGCAAACACTCTTCTGGCATGGAGAAATCTCATGCACATTCCCAATGTGCATGGAGAATGAACATGGGTCAAAGTTCAATTCATAGGGAGAAGGAAATTCAAACAAGCTTTGAATTTTGATCAAATTGGTTTCATCCTAACCAATTTGTCTTGACCAATTAACATCAGGATAAATCCAATCAAATTAGGCTTAACCTAACTTAATAAATTTTTAATCAAATTAAAAATTAATTGAGTCCAATCTCTAATCAAATCAAGATCCATCTTCCTAAGCGATTAGATCATCACATGATCTGATCAAGTCAACTAAATTGAATTAAATTCAGTTTGGCTTGATCAATTCCTTATCGCTCAATCAAATTGAGCTAATCAACAATCTAATTGCTAATTAATTATTTAATAAATAACTGAGTCCCAATCTAGTGGGACTCTCGATCAGCCATCAGATCAGGTAGGTACTTCTATTGTGTGTAATCCCATAGGTTCGAATCATAAGCCGGCAGTATAGAAACTAATTTTCTATACCAATCGATGTGATCATCTAGCAATGGTACCCAATATCTGGATAGGTCAAAAAGTTGCAACACAATAATGATGAACCTATGGCATATGGTTACCGTATAATTCATTTTCTTGACCATGACCCTCATAGGATGATCTAGGATTAAGTGCCAACCCTAAAAGTTCATCTACATTATATTTCAAAATTTAGCATCAATCATATAGACAATCCGATTGAGGATTTATTAAATTGAAATACAGTGATGCACTTGTTCCGACACTTAAAGGGGTCAATTCCATCTTGACTCATGCACCAACAAGTCAAGTACTTGACTGCACCCAATAGCCTTCCATCACAGAATTAAAAATTCTGGTAGTCCGGTACCTAAGTACAGTGAGTTGCTTGCAAATCACCATGGTGATCTCAGGTCTAAGAGACATATATACCCATATCCTTCATGAGCAATCTTGGCAGAAGAGAGCTCTACAGTTGGGTCACAATTAGTAAAATGTATCCCTACATTTTACTTGCATACCATAACAACATCACCATGCTTCTTGGTTAAAAGGACAACCAACACTTATGGCACACAACGACCTACTCTTGATTAATGTTGTCGTCCTAAGAAACAATGAATCATTTGATCATGATTAGTTTAAGGACTAAATGATAAATCTTTCTTTATCGAGTTTAAATCATCCTAAGACTTCATCACAGAGAGTTCATTATAGAAAGATGCATAAAATGATAAAATTATCAGAATAATAATTTTATTCAATTAAAATTTAAGTATAAATTATATTTAGCTCAACTATCTACAACCTAGATGATTGGTTTTAGGATATATTTTCCAATAATGAGTACATAATGTTCTCCATACCAGAAGCATATGGTACATTTTTCATCTCCTGAATCTCCATCTCAATCTATGGTGGCCTGGTCATAGAGAGTCTGACATACTTGGCAAGTGGTAGCTCTGCTAGTTTGGCCTCTTTCATTCCAAACCTCTCCAAGACTTTCTTTATGTATCCTCCCTAAGAGAGATATAGCAATCCCTTGATTCTATCTCTGACAATCTCCATACCTAGGATCTTCTTTGTAGGCCCCTAGTCCATCTCAAACTCTCGAGATAAAGCTTCTTTTAACTCCTGCATAATTTTCTTGCCCTTGCATGCTATCAGCATATCATTTACATACAAGAATAAGTATATCCAAGATCCATCCTAAAGAGATCTCATATATACACACGAGTCATGATCATATCTAGAAAGACCAATACTTCTCACATAAGTATCAAATCGCTTGTACCACTATCTCGGAGACTGCTTCAACTCATACACTAATTTCTTCAGCAAACTGACCTTTTCCACTGACCCAAGCTCCCAAATGCCCTATACCTGCTCCATGTATATGTTCTCCTCCAAATTTTCATGAAGGAATGTTGTCTTAACATTCATTTGCTTCAGCTACAAATCCTAAGCAGCAATTATGCTCAACAGCGTATTCTAATTAATGTATGATTGACAATCGAAGAAAAGACTTCTAATAACACCACGTAATTTCATTATTTATGATATATCTACCCGGATATTAGATACTAGGAGTCCAGTTCATATATGCAATTCATTGCATGGACTTTAAATTGGTAGAAAGTTTGAGAATGGTGAAAGATTTCTTAATGTTGGGGATGGAAGGAATGTTCCAATCCTAGCAATGGAAACTCTTGAGCTTGTTTGCAAAAATAAAAATATCATTTTAGGTGATTACACTATTATCCATCTTTTATGATGAACATAATATCCATTGGGCTTTTGGCCCAGGATGGTTATAGTTTATCAATAAAAAAATATTATTATGATATCATTATAAATAATATCATAATAATGCAAGAATAATTAAAAAATAATATTTATATTTTGTCATAGCCTATTAGTGTAATGTACACATCAAATAAATGCCCAAAACTAGATACTATCACTAATGCTTATCTTTCGCACTATAGGCTCGGTCATATGAACAAATACAGGATCAATAGGTTAGTCAAGGAGCATATCCTTGACATCCATGATTATGAATCATTGAATACCTATGAATCCTACCTTCTTGGTAAGATGACCAAATTATCTTTTATTGGAAAGGATGAATGGGCTATTGAGCTTCTAAGTCTAGTACATACTGATGTATGTGGACCTATGAACACATGTGCTAAAGTTGGGTTCTACTACTTCATTATATTTACTAATGATCTATCTAGATATGGATATATCTATTTTATGAAGAGTAAATTCGATTCATTTAAACTATTCAAATGATATCAAAATGAGATAAAAAAATAACTTAAAAGAGTATTAAAACTCTTTGATCAAACCGAGGAGCTGAATACCTTTTTAATGAGTTTTTGACATATCTAGGAGAGAATGAAATTTTCTCTAAATGGATCCTTCCTGGAACACCATAGCATAATGGTATATCTGAAAGGAGGAATTGAACCCTGTTAGACATGGTTTGGTCCATGATGGGATTTGCGAGTTTGTCAAATTTTTTTTAGGGTTATGCACTTGAGGCTACTTATTTTATTTTGAACAATATTCCGAGCAAGTCTATTGCAAAGACTCCATATAAAATATGGACTGGATGTAAGTCGACACTCTCTGATTTTAGGATTTGGGGATGTCCGACTTATATAAAATATTTGTAGGTAGAAAAGCTTGGACCTAGGTTCGATAAATGCTTATTCGTAGGGTGCCCCAAGAAAACTAGGGGATATTACTTCTACTTGCTAAAGAGTAAAAGGTGTTCATCAGCAATAGGATAGTCTTTTTAGAAAAAAAATTTCTTATAGAAGGAACAGCTGCCTCTAATGTTGAACTTAATAAAGTTTGATAGGTGGAAGAACCGACACATTCTAGTGAACTTGCAGAACTGAACTTGATAAGATCAAACCCAGAGCCCATTGTAGAGGCACCTTTGAGGAGATCTGATAGAGTACCACAGCAATCAGATAGATACTATAATTTTTTAGCTTGGAACAGTGATCTTATTGAACTTGATGAGAATGATGAGGAACCAATCTTCTATATGGATACCATGCAGAGGTCCGACTCCGATAAGTGGTTGGAAGCCATGAAATCCAAAATGAAGTCCATGAAGGTCAACAGTGTATGGACATTGGTTGATCCATCTAAAGGGATAAAATCTATTGAATGTAAGTGAATTTTTAAAAGAAAAAGGATTGTAGACCGAAAGGTGGAGACCTATAAAGTCCATCTAGTTGCTAAAAGATATCGTCAGCATTATGGTATTGACTATGATGAGACATTTTTTCTAGTAGCGATGCTCAAGTTCATTCAGATCATGCTTGCAATAGTGGCATACCTAGACTATGAGATCTGATAAATGGATGTGAAGATAGCTTTTTTAAATGAAGAGCTGGATGAAGAGATGTATATGATACAGCCTGAGGGGTTCACATCCAAAGACGAGTCCAAGGTGTGCAGGCTTTAGAGATTCATCTATGGATTGAAGCAGGTATCTTGGAGTTGGAACATACATTTTGATAAGGTGATCAGAACAAATGGCTTCGTTAAGAATGAAGAGGAATCCTGTACATATAAATGGACTAATGGTTCTATAGTCATATTTTTTATTTTATATGTGGATGATATTCTCTTAATCGGGAATAACAATCCTGCATTATAGGGAATAAAGATTTGGCTGTCGTCTTAGTTCTCTATGAAGGACTTGACAGAAGCTTCCTACATCCTGAGGATGAAAATCTATAAGGATAGATCTAAAAGGTTGCTTGGTTTGTTCTAGTCCACATACATCGATACTGTGCTGAAGTGATTCAACATGGTAAATTTCAAGAAGGGCTATCTTCCAATAGGCCATGAAATTTTTCTCTCGAAGAGGGATTGTCCGACAACTCCTCAAAAAAGAGAGCATATGAGTACAATACCATTTGCTTCGGTAGTGGGTTCTATTATGTATGCCATGATGTGTACAAGATCAGATGTGGCATACTTACTAGGGTTAGTGAGTAGCTACGAAATTGATCTGGGTGAGAATCATTCAAAGGTTGTGAAGACAATCCTGAAGTATTTGAGAAATACCAAGGACCAATGGCTCATCTATGGAGATGCTACTTGAAACTTGTAGGATATACTAATTCTAGTTTTTAGTCAGATCATGATGACAGTAAGAGTGTGTCGGATTATATATTTATCCTGAATGGTGGAGCGGTCTACTAGAAGAGTTTCAAGTAGCACACTATGATCGATTCTATGTGCAAGATGGAGTATGTGATGGTATTCGATACTGCAAAGAAAGTTGTTGGCTATAGAAGTTCATTAGTAAGCTGCAAGTGGCACCCTCCTTAGATGGTTTGGTTCTGCTATACTGTGATAGCACTGGAGCCATAGCTTAAGCGAAGGAGCCGAAGGCATATCAGCACACTAAGCACTTTGTCCCTACCACCTTGTATGAGAGATCATGGAATGAGGTGACATTGAGCTTCAGAAGATTGATGAAAAGGAGAACGTGGCCGACCCCTTTACTAAAGTCCTCAAAATCAAAGAGTTTGATAATCACAAATAGAAGATGGGTATACGATACTGTTCTAAATGGCTTTAGTCTAAGTGGGAGTTATTGAAAAATGTATCCTAAAGTCAATCATCAAGGTTGTAGATGGTTGAGCTAATTTGTAAATTATACTTGAATTATAAATAAATAAATATTTTTATTTTGGCAATTCATCACTTTTGTGCAACTTCCTTAACTGAACTCTTCTGTAATGAAGTTCTTAGGACTATTTAGACTCGACAAAGAAGAATTTATCATTTAGTTGGTAAACTAGTTCACGATCAAATGATTCATTATTATTCAGGACGATAATGTATTGAGTGTAGGTCATTATATGCCATAAGTGTTGGTTGTCCTCTTAATGAAGAAGTATAGAGATACTGATATGGCATGTAGGTGAAGTGTAGGGATATATTTTACTAAACGTAATCTAACTATGGAGCTTTCTAATGTCAAGAGTTGCTCGCAAAGGATATGGGTATAAGTATCCCTTAGACCTAAGATCACTATAGTGACTTGCAAGCAACTCACTATAATTAGATACTAGACTATCTGAATTTCTAATTTAGTGATGGAAGGCTATTGGATGCCATTAAGTACTTGCGAAGTTAGTGCATGAGTCAAGATGGGATTGACCTCTTCAAGTGTTGGAGTAAGTGCATCACTGTATTTCAATTTAGCAAACCCTCGATTGGGATGGTCCATTCAATGGACACTTAATTTTGAAATACATTGTCGATGATTTTTCATGATTAATAGTTAAATCCTAGGTCATCTTTTGAGCATTGAGGTTAAGGAGATGAATTATAAAGTAACCATATGCCACAAATTCATCAATATTGCGTTGCGACTATTTGACCTATCCGAACATCAAGTATCATTGCTAGATGGTCACATCAATTGGTATAGAAAATTGATTCTTGTGCTACCGATATAGGATTCGAATCTATGGGATCACACACATAAGGAGTTTCTACCTGATCTGAAGGCTAATCATGAGTCCTGATGACTTAGGACTCTATGGTCAACAGTCCCACTGGACTGAAACTCTATGACCTAGAGTCCCAATGGACTAGAACTCTAAGTCATACTTGCTTGAAACTCTCAGATCAAGAGTCCCATTAGTTTGAGACTCGGTGATTGTGGTTTTTATTCATTTGGGACACTGGGTTCAAAAGTCCCATTGGTTTGGGAGTCTTCAAGAGTTTCATGTTGATGGGATTCTGTTGCCTAGATACCCATCTAATTGAAACTCTATATTTATTGAAAGATTAATTAGTAATTTGATTATTGATTAGCTTAATTTAATTGAGCAATGAGAATTTGCTCAAGTTTGATTGAATTTGATTCGATTGAGTTTGACCCGATCAAGTCATGAGATGATCTAATCGCTATGGAAGATTCGACCTTGATTTTGATCAGGGACTAAACCTAATTAATTTCTAATTTGATTAGAATTTTATCGGATTGGGTTAAGTCTAATTTGATTGGGTTTAACCTAATCTAATTAGGTTTGGATTTATTGGTTTGGTTGAAACCAATTTGGAAAAGTCAAGTAAGTTTTAATTTAAACTTTCTCCTTGTGCCACCTCGCTTTGACCCTTGTTTTTTTTTCTCCATGCACATTGGGAATGTGCATGGGATTTTCCACACCCAGAAAAGAGTTTGCACACTCTCTTTTCTACCTTTTGACCTGGTCCAAGAGTTGGATCAGATTGAATTGAATTTGAATTTTAAATTCAACTTCAAGTGGTTGGTTTGGTTGAAACCTCCTAACTCCCTCTCTTCCTTATCCTTTTCTCCATGCCCCTTGCCTTTTGATGCACACTTTTGTGCACTTCTGAGAAAGAGGGTGTCTAGAATGAGAGTCCTTCTGCATGATTCTCATTTGAGTGGGCACAAGAAGAGGTCAAATGCATTTGAATTTTGAATTCAAAGTTAAACTTCCTAACCTCTCTTATCCTCTCACACATTTTAAACTCTGATGTGTCACCCATTTAAAATGATTTTTTCTAGGCAAGCATTGCTTTATATGAGTGATCTGAGGAGGTTTGTGGGAGGGTTTCTTAGAGAGAGAAATCCAGTGAGAGCGCATACAGCTGGGTGTGAGAAAAGTCAAAAGGGGTTCTTTCTTGCACCACTTTTCCTCCTTATGCCACTCTTCCTTTTTTGTTTATTTTTGTTGCTTAATTTAAAATTAAAAGAGTGGGTGTACGGTAGTGGGACAGTCCCTCTACCCATGAAAATTTGTTTCATGAGAAAATTCAAAAGGGAGTGGGCATGAGTGTGTTTCTGGTAATCAAGGTTTTTTGGGTGTGTGAAACCCTAGATTCAGGTTTCTAGGTTCAGGTGGAGAGATAGAGTACTATGAGTGCTCGATCACCACCGATCTTCAGACACCACCTTGCCATCATTCATAGCACACCATCTGATCTTCTAGAGCATCCAAAAGATCAAAAGAAAGATGATCGATTGGATCGATCATGATCAACCATTAAAGGTCTCGATAAGGAGCCAGCACTCTGGTGGAGCTGGTCAGGATCAGGAGCTTCGAATGGACTAACCATAGAGGCTGGATGAGTGTGCAGCTATAGCACAATGCTAGAGCTTCTTTTAGTGGATTCAAATCATGAAGATCTACTATTCACGCACAGGTGTCGAGTTCTGAACTCATATCGATCAGTAAATATGATTTGTTGATTGATCATATTTAAATTTTCTATTGCATATTAACATGTCTAGATCTAGATGTAGGGTTTTTGAAATGATCAATGCATGCATAATATTAATTTTAGATTAATATTTGCTTCCACTATAATAAAATTCAAAAAATATTTTGAAAAGTATGCTAAAAATCCTGCGTGATTTTCTTCAGCTTGATTTTTCTTAGTGCGAACCTTCACTAGCTCTACTTCGCCATTCTCCACTAGCTCTCTGATCCGATGGTACCTGATATCAGTATGCTTGATCTTCACATGATAAATGAAGTTCTGCATGAGCAATAAAGTACTCTGACTATCATAATACATCCTAACTATATCCTGTGGGAAGCCCATCTCCAGTGCCAAGCCCTTCACCATAGAGCCTCCTTCACTATCTTAGTCATGCCAATGTACTTTGATAGTGGATAGGATAATAATAGGTTGCAAATAAGATCTCTATGAGACTGGACCTCCAAATAGGCTGAATACAAAATCTATCATCAAATGCCAAGTATCCACATCTCTATCAAAATTTGCATCCACAAACCACTCTATCAGTCCTTGAGCCTCCTTGAACATGTTAGGATGTTCTTCAATACCTTATCGTTGACCATAATAGATGCCAATCCCAATTAAACCTGTCAAGTACCTAAAGATATCCTTCAGTGCTCTCCAGTGCTCCCTGTTAGGTTAAGCCATAAATCTACTTATCTGAGGCACTACATGGGCTAAGTCCTATTAGAAAATGTGTCTTAAAGTTAATCATCTAAGTTATAGATGATTAGAATCAGTATATAAATTATTAAATAGTAATAGTTATTTGACTTATTCATCATAAAAGTTCTATCTTTCTTAAATGAACTCCTAAATTATGATGAAGTGGTGAGAACCACAATCAATTAATAAAAAAAGATTTATCAGATGGTTCTTAAATAATTCACGATCAAATGATAAGTTGTTAACAAAGATGATAACTTATTGAGTGTGTGTTGTTGTATGCTATATGTGTTGGTTGTTCTCATAACCAAGTAGTGCGGAGACATTAGTATGGCATCCAGATGGAATGTAGGAGTACATCTATACTAAATATGACCAATGTAGCACTCTACTATCAAGAGTGGCTAGTGAAGGCCGATGGGTGTAAGTGTCTCTCCAACCTGATATCACCATGGTGGCTTATAAGAAACTTACTATACTTTCATGCCAACCTACCTATATTTCTAATATAGGATTGAAAGATTTCTAGGTACAGTCAAGTACTTCAAGAGTTTGTGTATGAGTCAAGATAGAATTAACCACTCCTGATTAACTTCAGGAAGTGAATGTCTTGCTATATTTCAATTTAGCAAAACCGATGCCTAGGTAATCCTCGTGAGGATTCATGAAATTTGTAAAATTTTGAAACAAAATATGGATAACTTGTATGAGTGTTGATAGTTTACTCAAAGTTGTCTTGAGCATTATTGGTCAAAGAAATGAATTATACGGTAACCATAGGCCAGGGTTCTAAGAATGTTGCATTGCATACATTCAACCTATCTGGACGTCGGGTATCATTTCTAGATGGTCATTTTGATTGATAAAAAAATTGATTCCTGTGCTACCAGCTTAGATTTGAACCTATGAGGTCACATATATAAGATGTTTAACCTGATCAGATGGTGATCAATGATTTAGAATCGTTCAAAGGTTAAACAATCAATATGATTGATGTTTGACCTAATGCAAGTATTATAGGAGGATCGATTAGCTATTTAATTACTAATTGGCTCAATTTGATTCAACAATCAGATTGAGATTAAGTCTAATTAAATTAAATTTAATTAAAATTAGTTTGGATTTAATTGGATTAAGTCTAATTAGTTTATTGGATAAGCTAATTGCAAGGAAGAATAAGTCCTAGTTCAATTA
Organism: Cocos nucifera; assembly: GCA_006176705.1. Classification (NCBI taxonomy): domain Eukaryota; kingdom Viridiplantae; phylum Streptophyta; class Magnoliopsida; order Arecales; family Arecaceae; genus Cocos; species Cocos nucifera. Next base: position 47,750 of record QRFJ01003973.1, read on the forward strand.
GGACTTGAGTGCACCTAATTTTTAATTTGATTAAAAATTAAATTAGATTTAAATTTAATTAAATTTAATTTAATTAGACTTATAATAAGATTAGAATTACATATTAATTAGGTTGACTCAAATCTAATTAAAATTTCATTTGAAATTAAGTTTGACTTAGTTTTAATTGAAGAGTCCTAGTTAGACTAGGACTGATCCAATTTCCTTGCACCACTAAGAAGCCCACGCCACAAATATTTTTCTGCTCTCCCCTTAAATGTTTCATGAGCTATCTCATGCCTAACCAGGTCCCCATGCCACCTCTCCAATTGGTTTTGGAATGTAATTTGAATTGATCAAATTAGGTAACTGGTTAGGCCATGGATTCTATTTGATAGAGTCTTTGTAATCCAAAACTTCTCTCTTCTCTTTGTGATTTATTTCCCATGCCCACCCAAAATTTTTGTCATCCTAACCTCCTTCTTTTATGCATTGGTTTCTTGTTCTCCATGTAAAAAATAAAGGAGGGTGGAGTCCAAGAGTTGGATGCCACCAAGACTCCTTGGAAGACTAGGTTTTGACCTAGTCTTCCTATTTAAGTGGGCACCTCCTATAAGATAGGAGGGGGGCATCAATTATACTTGATTTTCATGGTAAAAACCAGAAGAAAAAGGAGGATTGGTGTGGAGGTTTGGGGTGCCAAGATTGTTGAAGGAAAGGTTTCATTGTTGGAGGAAAGGTTTCATTAAGACATCAAAAATTGATGTCTTGTAGATACAAAGGTAAGAGAGAATATTGTCTTCTCTTAGGAATTTCTTTCAAGTCTATTTCTTTCTTATTTTTGTATGATTTTTCTATGAGAATAATCTAAGAGAGAGAGGGAGAGAGCATAGAGGATGGATGCTCCAAGGAGTTGGGACATGGTGTTTTGTTTTGGACATGATCTAATCATGTCCTGAAGAGAGAAGAAGAGGAGGAGAAAGTCTTCTCTTATGGTTTCTTTAAGAGCCCTTCTTCTCCATCTTTTTATGATATTTTTCATGAGAGAAATTAGTTAGTAAGAGATCTAAAAGCATAAGAAAATTCTAGAGAAGAAGGTCTTCTCTTGACCTGACATGGAGATGTCTTCAGAACATCAACAGTTAATATCCTGAAAGAGAAGATATGTCTTCTCTTAGGATTTTTTTCTCAAATTTTTATTTGTAATTTTTGAAAGATCCAAGGGTTGGATTTCTTCTTTAATTCTCCTCAAGTTCTTCATCTCTTGAAGTATCCAAGACTTTCAAAGAATATTTTTTTTGATTAACCATCAGGAGGGATCCACGAAAAGCTAGCACTTTGAGCGGATCATCATTCGACGAACCTCTGATCTATATTTGTAGTCTTGTGTGGATTACCTATAGAGGCTGGATGCACTGTGTGGCTCCAAGAAATAAAGGATGACATCAATTTTCAGTTGTGGAGCTCTCAACCCATACAAAGGTATAAGATTTGATCTTTTATCTGACCTACATACGATCTAGATTTTTCTATAACTATTTTAGATCCAGGTATTAATTTGATTAATACCAACCATGCTTGATTTATTTTTTGATTTATATTTGCATCATGACATTTCATAGATCCTAGATGTAGGATTTAGTGATTAGATTACATGCATAATTAGATTAAATTATTTAATCTATCTCTTCCGTTGTTTGTAAATTCAAAAAAGTTTCAAAATGTATGCATGAAATCTTGCATGTTTTCCAACATATTGGAGCATCTAAGTTCTTTTATGATATGATCATATTTTATATTAAAATAAATTCAAAAATAAAACTTTAAAGATCGTACATACTATCATAAGGTTGTCCTGTTGTAAGATTAACCCCTTAGAATGAAAAGATTATTCTAGTATGTGCTTATCTGAGTTTTTTGAATTATGAATAAGTTAGATATGATCTAAATAATTTTATAATTTATTTTTTAATTTTAAATCTAAAATTAAATAGATATTAGATCTATTTTATATTATTTAGATTAGATCTAAATAATATCAGATCGCATATACTGATTATAAGGTTGTCCTGTTATAAGATTTATTCCTTACAATCGAAAGGTTATCCTAGTTTGTGCTTCCTAAATCATAAATATGTTAGATAAGATCTAAAATAATTTATGATTTACTTTTAAATTTTAAATCTAAAATTAAATAATTTATGATCTAATTTTGATCATTTAGATGATATCCATATGATGTGTTTCATGTTGTAATCTACGTCCTCTTAATGCATATGTTGATATATAATTTTATTTTTTGAATCTAGTTTGCATATGTATGACATATATATTTTATAGAATGTAAATTGCAAATTTACTTACTATAAAATCTTAGATTCAAAATCCTAGGACATGATCAAAATATTGAAACAAATTGGATCTAAAACTATGAATTAAATTTGATTCAATGTAAAATGTATACAAACTTGAAAATATTTTAAATGATGAATTCAAAAATTAGTTCTTAGGTTTCGAACTCCAACCCGTAAGTCTTGAACTTAATTAAGAATTAAGTTATTATTTAGGATCTAAGTTTGTGATTTGAAGATCCTAATACAATTTCTTAAAATATGGATTAAAGGGTAATAGGTTAGCTTTGATCAGGTCATTAACTAGGTTAGACCTAGGGTTAGATTAAATATGCTCTAAGTTAAGAAATTAATCAAACCTAATTAATAGTTAATTAGAATTAGATCATTTCTTTCTTATAGATTAATTCAATAGTTGTAGTTAATTAAAATTCATATATCTGACAAATGGATACTGATCATGGCTCAATGGTCGAACTCGATTCTTTAGGCAGACCAAATCAAAATTGATAAATCGATTGGTATCTAAAGTAAGTCTAGCATTCTCAGATCAGTGGTTTTTAATCGACAGCTAGCTTACCTGGCCATTTTTGATGATGTCTAAGGCAAGCTTTGGCAGACCCTCCTATCAATCTCACTTACCTAGCCAATGTGGTTAATTAGATCTTGATTAAGTTGCTCATTGATTCATGCTAACCCATGTCATATAGAAAATTAGTGAGATTGATTTTATTCAGTAAGACTGATTAAGGTTCTCATGAACTAAAATTGATCCTAGTCCTCATCAATGGCTTAAAAAGTCAGTGGAAGGATTTGACTTGGTAAAGTTAGTGCAAGCAATTTGGTTCATATCCTCCCTATCCTCAAATTACTAATAATTTAAATCTTTTAAAATTATTAGATTCTTAAAATGATAAAGTTATAGAGATAACTGAGTTATAGCCTCCCATTAAGTTGGATGATAATGGATCCATTAACTTAATAATCATTGGAGGCCCATAAGCCTGGTGCTTATTGACTAATGAAATTATCATTCATAATATGATAACTTAAAAGTATCTCTCTAATAGTGGTTAGGTTGACCAACCATAATTGGGCTTAATCATTCGTTGGTTAGATGCACCATGTATGGTCATGTTAGTGGTTGGACCTAATCGGATTCTTGCAGTGGAGGCCCTATCCTACTAATTAGATTTTTGGGATAAAATTAAATTACTAAAAATTATTTTAAAAAATAATTGATTAAAGAACCTGCTCGTAGATGCACATGGGTTGACCAGCCATAGTCGGGCTTGTGTGTAGTCTATGTGGATTCTAGTACCTACTAGGAAATTAAAGTAATTTCTCAAATTGGAGGTAGAGGCTACCAATTTGAATAAAATAGTGGAAGAACTTTTAGACTAAAGTCCAAATCTTTAGGCTTAAAATAATTCATATACAATAGGTCTATGTTCTCTTTTCTTATATATTAAGGCTAAATCCTAATTACTCCTATCACTATTAAACAGTGATGACTTATGGAACCTAACTTCAATAATTAGTATCAAAAATTAAATTCGGTTCAGCAGCACGAAAGGATTCATTCTAGGACTTGCAAGTTCAATCAAAATAAAAGGTATAAGACTAATTAGATTTAGGCAAAGTGTTTCTAATGTAAGAAGCAGTGTCATAGAAAGAAGAATCATCTTGATTCCTTTGACCCCAACAGGCTGAACAAGAGAAAGGAGCAAAGTGTTGCTCATCAAGGATGTTATATGATAACGTCTTGAAACTTTTCTATTAGTAATTCTACTACCTAGGTATTGGATAGTAGTAGTCTTATGCAATTCATTGCAAGGACTTCAGATAAGTGAAATGTTTGAAAATGGTGAGAGATTCCTGAATATTAGGGATGAAAGTCTTTTTCCAATCCTAGCTTTAGGAATCATCAAGCTAATTTTCAATACAAATGTTGTCATTTAAAGTGACTATCACTATTGTCCATCATTTATAATGAACATGATCTTTGATGGCATCTTAGCCAAAGATGATCATCATTTATTAATAAAAAGAGATTATCATGATATCATTGTAAATGATGTTACAATAATATGTGGATAATAAGGAAATGATATATACACTGCTTATTAAGTATAATGTATACATTGAATAAATACCCAAGTTAGATAATGTCAAGGATATCAATATTTCATTATAGATGATCTATCTAGGTATGGATGCATCCAGCTTGAATCATTTAAAATGCTTAAACAATTCAATAATAAAATAAAAAAATAAACTAAAAAATATATTAGAATTCTTCGATCAGATCGAGGAGGCGAATGTTTATCCAGTGAGTTTTGATATATCTAGGAGAGAATAGGATTCTCTCACGGTGGACTTCTTTCAAAATATAATGTATCGGCAAGGAGAAATTAAACTTTATTAGACATAGTTCGATCCACGATGGGGTTTACTAGTCTGTCTGTTTCAAGGTTAAGCTCTTGAGACTACTCAATTTACTCTAAAAATATTCCAAGTAAATTTATCGCAAAGGCTCCATATGAGATATGGATCGAACATAGGCCTAGACTCTCTCACCTTTGGATTTGGGGTTGATCGGCCTATGTCAAAGGTTTGCACATAGATAAACTTGGATCTTGGTCCATACGTGTTTAAGGGTTATTAGTTCTACCATACTGAAGAACATAAGATATTCAACATTATTAAGGCATTCTTTTGGAAAGAAACTGATGCTTGTCAAGTTGAACTTGAGAAAGTTCGATAGGCAGAGTGAACTAACACAATCTATTAAACCTATAGAATCGAATTTGATTAGGTCAAACCTGAAGCCCATTAATTTAGCATCTTTAAGGAGATCCGATAGAGTACCACACTAGTTGGACAGATACTGGGGTATCAAGGTCAGGGATGGTGATCCTATTCAGCTTGACGAGAACAATAAGGATTCAATCAACTATATGGATGCTATGCAAAGGTCTAACTCTGAGCAGTGGCTTGGACCATGAAATCCAAATTGAAGTCCATAAAGATCAATAGTGTGTGGATGCTAGCTAATTCACCCAAAGAGATTAAACCAATTGGATGCAAATGAATTTTCAAAAGGATCAAAGTGGCACAGACGAAAATATGTAGACCTATAAAGCCCGCTTGGCTGAACATGTGATATAAACATTATGAGGATTTGTGGTGCTCCCAAGCCTTGGAAGGCCATGGGAAGAGTCAGGGGGTTGGCTCTGAAGATTTCAGGGGCTTGGTTGGTGCTTCGGATACCTGAGACACAAGGTGAAGCAAGAAACCAAAGTTGAGTAATCAAGACTATAGAAGAAGATTTTCTATAGGTTAGCTGGCTCAGTCCAAAACTGGATCGGCTAACTCTCAGTGCACAAGCAAAATAGAGAGCTGTGCATTCAAGACTGCTGGCATGGTACAGGACTAGGCTGGCTCAATTTTAGACTGAGTCGACCTAGTGAAACTTAGCCGGCTCAGTGCTGAGACTAAGCCGGCTCAGTGCGTGGGCAGAGTTATGCGAGGGTCTATTTTGGGTTAGGATCTGGGTTGCTCCTAGGGGTCTTAAGGCCTAGTTTGAGAGGTCTTAAGGTAGCTAATTCATGTATGGGTCGGGTCTAGATCTAGAGGATGAGAGCATGGAAGACATGGATGTACATGGGCTCGATAAGTGCTTTCATATATTAGGTTAGCCAGGAGAGGTTTTTGGTCAGGCCTAATGGCTATGTATAAATACATAGGTTGTATTAGGATTTCATTATGTTGTGAAAGCTATGGAATATAGACCTTTTCTCCCTCAACTCTCTTCTTCTCTTCTCTCTAGAGTTGCCATCTTAGGTTCTTAAAGAAGCCCTAGAGAAGGAGGGCATCTCCCTCAATCCCAAGGAGGGAGGTGCCCCATCATAGATCCACATGGAGGATCGATGGTGTGCTGTCCATAGAGAACATCACAGGTTCCTTTAATTCCATGCTAAAGATCATGAGCTTCCTCAACATGATATTGGTGCTTGTGATGTCAAGGATGATTGGCGTTCGAGCGATATCATAGATCTATAATTTGATATCAGAGCTAGGTGATGCCGGGAATGTTGTGAACGGCAATATGATATCAGAGCCATGTTTCAGAGCCTGATGGTGTATGGAAGAGCTAAGTTTCAGATCTTGATGGTGCATGGAAGGGAAGGAGAAGTCGTATAAGCTAAAATCAAAAATCTGCACAAGAATTCCATGGTATGTCTCAAATCTACCTTGTTATTATTGTGGTTTGGCCAACCGGGAGTAGTGAGTTGATGGTGGAGGTTGAGAGGATTAACGAAAAGAGATTTTTTTGGGGTGGAAGAATTTGGTGTATGATTTACTGATCGATCATGGTAGAAAAATCGGGATGTATGATGGTTATGTGACAGATAGAGAGTGTTGGAGTGCTGTAATAGCATTTTTCTGATGATGCAGGGCTAAAAGAGGCTTGGCAATGCAGCAGTCGAGGGAGGTATCTTAGCAAAGAGCATCAAGGTTCTCTAGGAAGATGGATAGTGTAGGATAGTTGAAGAGAGGTTTTCCAAGGAGTAATGATCGAAGGAATACTGAAGAAGCGACTATACATCCTTCAGTGTCTGGAAGGTGGGAAAGTAGTCGGAGATTTATTCAGTGGTTCGACCAGAGCATGGATTTATGGAGCCTTGGGAGTGATGAAGATGGATGATCCATGGAGGTCTAGTAAGTTAGGGCTGGGTGGCTGTAGAGCAGCGTAGAAATGAGTCAGGGAGTGCTGGAGTGCTGTAGGAGCGCTATCTTGGAGATACAGTGGTTGAGAGAGGCTCAGAGCTGAGGAGTGTATCTCAGTAGATGGTGTCAGGGGCTTCTCAGGAAGATTGAGAGCAGATCTTAGAAAGAGCCAGGAGGTCTCAAGGAGCACCAAGAGGTCTCAGACGGTCGAGAGTATCATGGATCTGGTTTCTTCTACAGTAGCACCAGAGAGAGTCATGGTTCAGATGAAGGATGGTCCTTCGGGCATAATTAAAGCAATGGCTGATGTAGGGGCAGAAGAGAAGAACTAAGGTAAAATTTCCTATGGTTCAGTCATTGGATTCAGAAAAGTTGGATGAGCTCTTGGATTTTGGAGGCGCCCATGGGTTGCGGAGGTATCTGAGATGGCTTCAAAGGGATCCATAAAGCATGGAGGGTTTGAACGGATAGCAACGGTGTTCGAGGTACAGCGGTAGACCCAGCAGTACAACGTTGGATGGTTGGCCTTGAGGGACTCGGTGATAGAGTCAACTTCTATGGCATCAGGTGAACTTTGGATATATGTGGAGCTCCGGAGAGGTGGCTTCATAATTGGAGAGGAATTTGACATGAATTCAGAGTAGACAGATGCGGGAGGATCGATATTCTAGTACCAGCATCGGTGATGCACAGTTCCAGGTGGAGCTGCATGTGCAGGAGGATAGGCGTAGTTCTAAGGAGACCATGTCAGGATTTGCAGCAAGTGCCAGTACAAAAATATTGCAAGTTCTCCAGAAAAGTCCAGAAAAAGTGATGCAGCTGCTAAGCAGAAGGGATCCTACAATTCTAGGATGGTGTAGAGGTGCAAGCCAAGATATTCAACGATGAAAGTGGTCATCCCAAAGGCCTCAAGGGTGCACAATAGCCAAAGAGGATTGGTAGAGGCGATGATTGCACAAGGGGCTGTCGCGTGCGTAGGGATAGCGAGATCGTGCAGGAGGTCATTGCCGAGGGGTTTGCCAAGGCTTGGGGCACCAAGGTAGAGATTGTGAGGATTTATGGTTCTTCCAAGCCTTGGAAGGCCATGGAAGGAGTCAGGGGGTTGGCTCCGAGGATTTTAGGAACTTGGTTGGTGCTTCGAAGACCTGGGACACAAGGTGAAGTAAGGAACCAAAGCTGTAGAATCAAGACTATAGAAAGAATATTTTCTGTAGGTTAGCCGGCTCAGTCCAAAACTGGGTCGGCTAAGTCTCAGTGCACAGGTAAAATAGAGAGCTGCACATTCGGGACTGCTGGCACGGCACAGAACTGGGCTGGCTTAGTTTTAGACTAAGCCGACCCAGTGGAACTTAGCTGGCTCGATGCTGAGACTAAGCCGGCTTAGTACGCGGGCAGAGTTACACGAGGGTCTGTTTTGGGCTAGGGTTTGAGTTGATCCTAGGGGTCTTAAGGCCTGGTTTGAGAGGTATTAAGATGGCTAATTCATGTATGGGTCGGGTCTAGATCCAGAGGATGAGAGCATGGAAGACATGGATGTACATGGGCTTGATGAGTGCTTTCATGTATTGGGTTAGCCAAGGGAGTTTTTTAGTCGGGTCTAATGGCTATGTATAAATACATAGGTTGTATTAGGGTTTCATTAAGCTATGAAAGCTGTGGAATATAGAACTTTTCTTCCTCAACTCTCTTCTTCTTTTCTCTCTAGAGTTGTCGCCCTAGGATTCTTGAAGAAGCCCTAGAGAAGGAGGGCATCTCCCTCAAGCCCAAGGAGGGAGGCACCCCATCATAGATCCAAGTGGAGGATCGGTGGTGTGCTGCCCATAGAGAACATCACAGGTTCCTTTAGATCTATGCTAAAGATCATAAGCTTCCACAACATTATCGGTGTTTGTGATGTCAAGAATGATTGGCGTTTAAGCGATATTATAGGTTTATAATTTGGTATCAAAGCTAGGTGATACCTGGAATGTTGTGGATGGCAATAAATGTATGTCTTCGTTATGAACAAAGATGGACCGTGCATCTATAAATGGACAAAAGTTCTATAGTGTTATTCCTTGTGCTATCTATAGATGACATTTTCTTAATCGAAAATAGCATTCCAGCATTACAAGAAATAAAGGTTTAGCTATCATCTTATTTTTCTTTGTTTAAGACTGGATATGTATACTCACTAAGGATAGTGAGTAGATATTAGTCTGATCCAAGTGAGAATTACTAGGAGATTGTATAGACAATCGTTAAGTATTTGAGAAATACTAAGATCCAGTGACTCAAATATGGGGATACTGACTTAAAACTTGTAGATATTTTGATTCTAATTTTAGTCAGATAAAGATGAAAGCAAGAGAGTGTCGGATCATGAATTTATCCTAATTGGAATAACAATCTACTGAAAAAATTTCAAGCAGAATATTGTAGCCTATTCTGTTAGTAATGTAGACTATATCTTGGCATCTAATGCTGCCATGTAGGCTGTATGGTGGTATAATTTATTAGAAAGCTAGGAGTGGCACCCTCCATCTATGGTCCAGTTCTAATGTAGCATTGGAGCCATAGCTCAGGCTAAAGAATCAAAGGTACACCATAGGTCTAGCATACTCTGCATTGCTATCATCTTTGATTTAGATCAAGGTGACGTTGATTTTTTGAAGATTGATGAAAAATGAGAACTTGACCGACCCAATTACTAGAAGTCTCGAAACTAAGAAGTTCTATGAACTCAAGTAGAAGATAGATACTTAATACTATTCTGATTAGCTTTAGTCCAAGTGAAAGTTATTAGCAAATGTGTCCTAAAGCTAATTATCTAAGTTGTAGATGATTGAAATTAGTATATAAATTATTAAATAATAATAGTTATTTGGGTTATTCATCATAAAAGTTTTATCTTTCTTAAATAAATTCTTAAATTATGATGAAGTCCTTATAACCACAATCAATTAATAAAGGAAGATTTATCAGATGGTTCTTAAACTGTTCACGATGAAATGATAAATTATTAACAAGAATGATAACTTATCAAGTGTAGATCGATGTATGCCATATGTGTCGGTTGTCTTTATAACCAAGTGGTATGGAGATACTGGTATGGCATCCAGGTGGGATGTAGGAGTACATCTACACTGAACGTGATCAATGTAGCACTCTATTATCAAGAGTAGCTAGTGAAAGCTGATGGGTATAAATGTCCCTCTGATCTGAGATCACTATGGTGACTTGAAAGCAACTCACTATACTTTGGTGCCAACCTACCTATATTTCTAATATTGGATCGAAAGCTTTTGGGTATAGTCAAGTACTTGTAGAGTCGGTATGTGAGTCAATATGGGATTGACCATTCTTGATTAACTTCAGAAAGTAAATGTCTCACTGTGTTTTAATTTAGCAAAATCTGGGCCTAGGTAATCCTTATGAGGAGTCACGAGATTTGCAAAATTTTGAAACACAATATGGATGACTTGTATGAGTGTTGAAAACTTACTCAAAGTTGTCTTGAGTATTATTTGTCAAAGGGATGAATTATACAGTAACCATAGGCTAGGGTTCTAAGAATGTTGTTTTGCACACATTCGACCTATCCAGGCATCGAGTATCATTGCTAGATGGTTATTTTGATTGGTACAAAAATTAGTTTCTATATTACCAACTTAGATTCAAACCTATGAGATCACACACATAAAAGGTTGTAACCTGATTAGATGGTTGATCAATGATTTAGAATCATTCTAAGGTCAAACAATCAATATGATTAATGTTTGACCTAATACAAGTATTGCAGGAGGATCGATTAATAATTAGATTGCTAATTGGCTCAATTTGATTGAACAATTAAGCTGAGATCAAGTCTAATTGAATTAGAGTCAATTAAAATTAGTTTGAATTTAATTGGATTAAATATATTTAGTTTATTGGACATGACAATTGCAAGAAAGAACAAGTCCTAATTCAATTAGGACTTGAGTGCATCTAATTTTAATTTGATTAGAAATTAAATTAAATTTAAATTTGATTAAATCTAATTTAGTTAGGCTCCTAATTGAATTAGGATTGCTTATTAATTTGGTTGACTCAAATCTAATTGGAATTAGGTTTGAAATTAAGTTTGACTTAGTTTTAATTGAAGAGTCCTAGTATAACTAGGACTCATCCAACTTCCTTGTGCCACTAAGAAGCCCATGCCACAAATAGTTTTCCTTTATCCCCTTGAATGTTTCATGAGCTTTTTCATGCCTAACCAGGTCCCCACATCACCTCTCCAATTGGTTTTGGAATGTGATTCGAATTGATCAAATTAGGCAAGTGGTTAGGCCATGGATTCTATTTGATAGAGTCTTTGTAATCCAAAACTTCTCTCTTCTCTTTGTGATTTATTTCCCATGCCCACCTAGAATTTTAGTCACTCTAACCTCCTCCTTTTATTCATTGGTTTCTGGTTCTCCATGTAAAAAATAAAGGAGGGTGGCATCCAAGAGTGGGATGCCACCAAGACTCCTTGGAAGACTAGGTTTTGACCTAGTCTTCCAATTTAAGTGGTGCCTCCTATAAGATAGGAGGGGGAGGTCAATTATACCTGATTTTTCAAGATAAAAACTAGAAGAAAAAGGAGGAGTGGTGTGGAGGTTTGGGGTGCCAAGATTGTTGGAGGAAAGGTTTCATTAAGACATCAAAAATTAATGTTCTGTAGAGATAATGGTAAGAGAGAAAATTGTCTTCTCTTAGGAATTTCTTTCAAGAAAATTTCTTCCTTATTTTTGTATAATTTTTTTATGACAAAAATCTAAGAGACTAAGGGAGAGGGCATGGAGGATGGATGCTCTAAGAGGTTGGGGCATGGTGTTTTGTTTTGGACATGATCTTATCATGTCCTGATGAGAGAAGAAGAAGAGAAGAAAGTCCTCTTAGGGTTTCTTTAAGAGCCCTTCTTCTCCATCTTTTTATGAAATTTTTCATGAGAAAAATTAGAGACTAAGTGATTTGGAAGCATGAGAAAATTTTAGAGGAGAAGGTCTCCTCTTGTCCTGACATGGAGATGTCTTTGGAACATCAACAGTTGATGTCCTGAAAGAGAAGATATATCTTCTCTTAGGATTTTTTTCTTAAGTTTTTGTTTTTAATTTTTGGAAGATCTAAGGGCTGGATTTCTTCCTTAATCCTTTTCATGTTCTTCATCTCTTGGAGTGTCCAAGAGATCCGAAGAAAATTTTTTTGATTAACCATCAAGAGGGATCCATGAGAAGCTTGCACTTCGAGCAAATCTTCGTTCAACAAACCTTCAATCTGTATTTGCAATCTTATGTAGATTACCTATAGAGGCCAAACGTACTATGCAGCTCCAAGAAATAAAAGACAACATTGGTTTTAGCCATGGAGCTCTCGACCCATTCAAAGGTATAAGATTTAATCTTTTATCTAATCTAAATACAATCTAGATTTTTCTAGAACTGTTCTAGATCTAAGTGTTGATTTGATTAATACCAACCATGCTTAATTTATTTTCAGATTTATGTTTGCATCATGACATGCCATAGGTCCTAGATGTAGGGTTTAGTAATTAGATCACATGCATAACTAGTTTAAATTATTTAATCTATCTTCCATTGCTTATAAATTTAAAAAGTTTTGAAATGTATGCGTGAAATCCTGCATATTTGCCAACAAGTGCAGCCTACAATATACCATGAGTGAGGGAAAACTAGCAGGGTTTAGGGCATGACTTTTGAAACTTTTTGAAAAATTAATAACAGTGAAAGCAAAATTAATCTAAAGTTAATTCTATGCATGCTATGATCTAACCATAAAATTCTACTTAGGATCTTTGACATGTTAATATGCATTAGAAAAATAAAATGCTTTCGATCAGCAAATCATATTTGCTGACCGATCTATCTTTAAAATATAGTACCTATGCACGACTAGATGAACATCATAATCTAGATCCACCAGAAGATGCTCTCCCATCATGCTACAGCCGCACACATGTCCGGCCTCTATGGTGAGTCCACACAGAGCCCTTGGTCCTGATTTGCCCCTCAGGAGTGCTAGCTCCTCTCTGAGGCATTCAACAATCGATCTTCATCGATCCAATCGATGAATTGCCTTAAACTTTTGGATGCTCTAGAAGATCAAAAGACTCTATAGTGGATGATGAGGTGGTGGTGGAAAATTGATGGAGATCTGGCACTTACAACACTCAAAACTCTCCACTCAAAACTTAGAGTCCCAACTCTAAAGTTTCAGCATACACCCATAATGACCTAGACACTTTTCTCTTTTTGGAAAACCTCATGCCAAAGGAGAACTACCCTTCTCTGATTTCTATCTCACACCTCAAATCCCTCTCGTCAAAACCCACACACGCCCAAAAAAAACACCCTTTTTATTATTGTGCGTGAGATGGGGAAACCATATGGAGAGGATAAGGGTTGGAGGTTGAACTTGTTTCAACCTCCCATCTAAATTTGAATTCAAATAAGTAGCTTATCCACTTCCAATGCCAAAACCACTTAAGAAACTCATAGAGGAGCTTCTCATCAGTGTGCCCATACTTCGAATCATTCAAAATTGGATGAGAAAACAAAGGGTGGCATAAGGAATGGATAAGTTAGGGAGGTTGAACTTGTTTCAACCTCCAACTCATTTGAATTCAAATTCAAATAAATTTAATCTAATCCAATACTTGGATCAGGTCAAAGAGAAAAAGGAGAGAGTGCCAATATCAGATATCATTATGGAGAATGTTCATGTAAAACCAAGAAGGGCATGAGATAAAAGGACATGGCGCAGAGTGATTAAAATTCAAATCTATCATTTGAATTCAAAACTCAAACAATCCCAACCTCATCCAGCTTTTAGACTAGGTCAAATGCAGGAATAGGGGAGCTGCACACACTCTTCTAGCATGGAGAAATCCCATGCACATTCCCAATGTGCATGGAGAAGGAACATGGGTCAAAGTTCAATGCGCATGGAGAAGAAAATTCAAACAAGTTTTGAATTTTGATCAAATTGGTTTCATCCTGTTGGGAATATGCGCTCTTCCCACATGGATCGTCATGGCCACCAGTGATTAGCCAAGCAATAAGAAAGTACTTCTTAGAGATCTCTACAAAAGCATGATCAAATAAATCAAGAAATAGAGAAGAAGAGAAGAAGAGATTTTTGGAAGAAAAGAGCTTTTATTCAGCACATTTCAGCATACTTAAAATCTTGACCTATTTTCAGTATATATACTTTTCAAAGGATCAAGCCCAAGCTCATAGAAAAACTCTCCAAATCTAAATAACCCACGTACACAAAATAATAACCTATAAAAACTGAGTCGGACCAGTTTCAGACTAGTCGGCTAACCTGCGACTGGGTCGACTCAGTCTTACCATGCCAACAGTCCAAAAATGCTGCTCTCTATCTGAATTTTTCTCTAAGACCTAGCTGACTCAGTCCTGGACTGAGCTGACCCAGTTTCTAACTGAGTCAGCTCAATCTCAGAGTAAGCCAATCCAATTTTTGAACTTTATTATTGAGACTGATTCTTCTTCTAGCTCGCTCCCATCTTCCCATGATCTGTCTTCTCATATTTCTAAGACTTGGGAGTGCCACTTCTGAGCTCACATTCTCTACCTTGGTGCTTCCAAGTCCTTGTGAACTCATCTCTTCTCAATAGACCCATCAATGCCACACATCTCGGAAAGCTATCTTTGGGGAGTACCTTCATGAGTGCATTAGATTGATTCTCCTTGGTATGGACCTTCATCAATTCTATTTCACCTTCCTCCACCAGCTCTCTAATCCTGTAGTACATCACATCTACATGCTTTGTACGTGCATGATAGATTGGATTTTGTGCCAACAACAGAGCAATCTGACTATCACTGAATAGTGTAACCTTGCTCTACTCCACCCCCAACTCATCAATCAGCCTCCTAAGCCAAAAGGCTTCTTTTGTAGCCTCTGTTATCCTAATGTACTCAACCTCTATGGTAGATAAGGTCATGATCGATTGAAGGGTTGATCTCCAAGATACTGATCCACCATATATGCAGAAGAGATATTCAGTAGTAAACCTCCTTGTATCAAGATCATCAGCATAATTTGCATCAACAAATCCTTCCAAAGGATCTGAACCTTCACATATCTTCACAGATTGTTCTCCAAATCCTTTCGACTGCCCACCAAACACCAAACCATAATCTCTTATTCCATGTAGATATCTCAATATCCATTTCAATGCTTTCCAGTGTTCCTATTCAGGGTTAGCTATGTATCTGCTAACCGTGCTCACAGCATGTGCTATATCTGGTCTACAGCATACCATAGTGTACAACACACTACCTATAGCATTTGCATAAAGGACTCGTTCCATGTACTCTTTCTCCTCTTCTGATTGGGGGCACTGTAACTTGGAGAGAGACATATGGCTTGGCAATGGCGTCTCTGTAGGTTTGGCCTTTTCCATCCCAAACCTCTCCAGAACCTTTCGGACATACTTTTCTTGTGACTAATGAAGCACTCCTTTGCAACTATCTCTGCAAATCTCTATTCCAAGGATTTTCTCAGCTGGATCCAAATCTTTCATCTCAAATTCAGATGATAATGCACTTTTCAACCTTTTCACAGCATCCATGCTTCTACTGGCTATGAGCATATCATCTATATATAATAACAGATATAGGGCATCCTTTTCATCTACATCCTTGATGTAGATAAAATAATCATGTTCGCATCTATTGAAACCCAGGCTCAAGATAAAGCTATCAAACCTTTGATACCACTGATGAGGGGATTATTTCAAGCCATACAAATACTTCTTGAGTAAACACACCTTTTCTTCCTATCCCATCTTCATGAAACCATCTGGCTACTTCATGTAGATTCTTTTCTCCAAAGTCCCATGAAGGAAGGCCATCTTCACGTTCATCTATTCTAATTTCATGTTATGTTGTGCCACCAGTGACAGCAAAACTCGAATAGATGTATGATGCACCATAGGAGAGAAAATTTTTGCATTGTCAATCCCTTTCCTTTGTGAGTATCTCTTTGCTACCAGCCTTGCTTTGAATCTGACTCCACCTTATTCTGAAGGTGCTTCTTTCTTGTGAACACTCACTTTGAGCTAATAGATCGAGCACCTTCTGGAAGATCCACCAACTACCATGTCTGATTCTTCTCAAGTGATTCCATCTCCTCCATCATGGCCTGCATGCATGAATCATGATCCTCACTCTCCATGGCCTCTGCATAATTCTCTAGATCTCCATGAGCAATGATGAGTGCATAGGAGATAACCTCATTAGTGCCATATCTGATCGATCTCCTAATAGTATGCTGGAGCTTGTGCAAAGCCACTCCCACTGGCATATCTCTGCCTGATATTTATGGCTGCTCCTGCACATCTGTCTAAACTGCCGGCCCTCCATGCTGATTTTCAATCTAAGATAATACTTTTCTGCCCAGCTCCACCTCAACAGAAACACTCCTATAAGTGGATGCAACCTGCATGCCATCATTCTCTGACTGGCCACCACTATTTACCTTTGTTTTCCCAATTCCATCTATCCCAGACCTCCTCAAGATGCTCTTCTCATCAAAGATAACATCCCTGCTGATCATTGACTTTTGTGCCTGAGAGTCCCATAGCAGGTACCCTCTGACTCCTTATGGATATCCTATGAATATCATCTTTTAAGATTTTGAATCCAATTTGCTCCTCTCTGTTGCCTCCACATGTGCATAGGCTATGCAACCAAAGACTTTCAGGTGGCCAAGCTTCACCTTCTTTCCACACCAGATCTCTTCTGGAATGCCTCCATTTAGCTTATAATGAGGGGACCTGTTCACAAGAAAATAAAAAAAAAAGTTAGAGCATCACCCTAAAAGGACTTTGGGAGTAATGTCTACAGTCTCAAACTCCATGCCTTCTCGATCAGTGTCTGATTCATCCTCTCCGTGATATGGCACTGGAGAGTCATCCTCACCGTGTAATGGCATTTGATGCCATTTTTCTCACAGTACCTTCTGAACTCCAGGCTAATATACTCTCCTCCATTGTCCAACCTCAGACACTTTACCTGTCTCCCTGACTTCTTTCTACTTCAGCTCTTCAGGCTTTGAATCAGGCAAACACCTCTGATTTTTCTCTGATCAGATAAACACATACCTTCCTTGAGAAATCATCAATGAAAGTAACAAAGTATTTTGCTCCACCTCTAGCTAATATAGGAGCTGGTCCCCACACATCCAAGTGCATTAAATCTAGCACTTCCTCACTGTGCTTGGTACTTCTACCAAACTTCATGCTATGCTGTTTGCCAAAGATACATGGCTCACAAAGATCTATGCCCTCCTTCTTCAAGGCTGGGATCATACCTCTTCTACTTAGTTCTGTGAGCCCACGGTCACTCATATGATCCATCTGATAGTGCCACAGTCGATATAAAATCTGCTCCTCCTATGCCGCTGCTAGCACTTTTGTAATATCATTTACCATTGAGTCTTTCATTTTGTAAAGATTCTTGCTCAGTCTTCTACCTCTCATCACCACTAAAGCTTTCTTGAAAATTTTCAAACATCCACTTCCAGCCTGGCTACTAAAAGCATAACCTTGCTCCTCCAAGTAGCTTAAAGAAATCAAATTCTTTTTCAACTCCAGTACATGCCTAACATTTGATAATGTACGAATGACCCATCATACATTCTCATCCTAATAGAGCCAATTCCAGCTACTTTGCATGATTGATCATCTCCAAGGCTGACACTTCCACCATCAACCTTCTAGTAGGTAGCAAACTATTCTCGATGAGAAGTATAGTGGTGCAAGCATGCTGAATCTAATATCCACATAGTATTGCACTCTGTGGATTCATCTGATACAACTAGCAGGTCTTCTCCACTGCTTAAAGAAGCTGTATCATCTTTCTTGCTGGCCTTCCCTTTTTCTGATCTCAAAAGGGAACAATCTCTCCTCAGGTGTCCAGGTTGATGACATTTATAACATTTCAATATCATCTTCCTCTAATTGTGAGACTTTGATCTATCCTTCGATTTCCCTCTTATCTTGTTCTTTGATCTTTCCTATCTTTCATTCACAGCCAAGATCTCAGACTTAGGGTCTTCCTTGCAGATCTTCTTCCTTTGCTCATTTGATCTAAGCACACCAACAACCTCTTCATAGTTTAGGGTCTCCTTCCTATAAACTAGAGTTGTTATGAGACCATCATACGAACCTAGGAGAAAACATAATAGCAGCAATGCCCAATCCTCCTCATCGATCTTCACATCTAAACTCATCACCTCAGAATACACCTAATTGAACCTTTGGATATTTGCAACAAGATCTCCACCTTCAGGCATCCTCAGACTATACAACTTGTTCGTCATGTTCTTTTCCATGTATGTGTTCTTCAGTCTCTCCCAGAGTTCCTTTGTCATAGTTTCTATGCAAACTTCGAGCAAAACCTGATCGGCCAAGCACATCCAAATTGTGCTAAAAGCAATTTCCTCCAGCTCTTTCCAATCCTCAGCACTGACCTTTTTTGACCTTTCTTTTGTTAAGATCTTGTAGATCCTCTACTGAACCAACAAGTCCTTTACTCTTTGCTGCCATAGGGTAAAGCTTTTCTTGCCATCGAACTTCTCAAAATTTACCTTGAATTCACTTGATCTCATGACTTCAAACAAGTCAAGAACAAATTCCTAACACCCTTCATGATCACACACCAGTAAAACTACCCTTTACAGAAGATCTAACTAGTCCTAGATTTTCTTTCCAAACTTCTATATCACCATTCCTTCGTGTAAATAATCTACACCTCAATCTAGAGATAATCATGAAGCAAACTAGATGTTTTAGGATAAAACCTAGTGCAACAGATCCTGGATGTACGAAATCCTAGGTGTCTTCCTTCCTTTCATGCAACATCACTATAATACTAAATATTGAAAATATGCGCTCTTCCCACATGGATCGACGTGGCCACCGGTGATTAGCCAAGCAATAAGAAAGTACTTCTTAGAGATCTCTATGGAAGCATGATCAAATAAATCAAGAAATAAAGAAGAAGAGAAGAAGAGATTTTTGGGAGAAAAGAGCTTTTATTCAGCATATTTCAGCACACTTACAACCTTGATCTATTTTCAGTATATATACTTTTCAAAGGGTCAAGCCCAAGCTCATGGAAAAACTCTCCAAACTCAAACAATCCATGTACACAAAATAATAATCAATGAAAATTGAGCTAGCTAACCTGCGACTGGGTCAGCTCAATCTCAAACTAAGCCGACCCAGTTGTGTACCGTGCCAACAGCCCAAAAATGCTGCTCTCTATCTGAATTTTTCTCTGAGACCTAGCCGACCCAGTCCTAGACTAAGCTAACCCAGTTCTCAACTGAGTCGGCTCAATCTTAGAGTGAGTCGGTCTAATTTTTGAACTTTACTATTGAGACTGATTCTTCTTCCGACTCGCTCCCATCTTCCCATGATCTATCTTCTCATATTTTCAAGACTTGGGAGTGCCACTTCTGAGCTCACACATCCAAACCAATTTATCTTGACCAATTAAAACTAGAATAAATCCAATCAGATTAGGCTTAACCTAACTTAATTAATTTTTAATTAAATTAGAAATTAATCAAGTCTAACCTCTGATCAAATCAGGGTCCATCTCCCTAAGCGATTAGACCATCACATGATCTAATTAGGTTAACTAAACTGAATCAAATTCAATTTGACTTGATTAATTTTTCATCGCTCAATCAAATTGAGTTAATCAGCAATCTAATTGCTCATTAATTTTTTAATACATAATTGAGTTCCAATCCAGTGAGACTCTCGATCAGCCATTAGATCAGGTAGGAACTCCTATTATGTGCGACCCCAAAGGTTCGAATCATAAGTCGATAGCACTAGAACTAATTTTCTATACCAATCGATGTGACCATCTAGCAATGGTATCTGATGTTTGGATAGGTTAAAAAGTTGCAATGCAACAATGGCGAATCTATGGTATATGGTTACCGTATAATTCATCCCCTTGACCATGATGCTCATATGATGATCTAGGGTTAACTGCCAATCCTAAAAATTCATCCATATTACATTTCAAAATTTAGTATCCATCATATGGACTATCCCGATCGAGGATTTACTAAATTAAAATACAACGTTGCACTTGCTTCAACACTTGGAGGGATCAATCCCATCTTGACTCATCATGGACAAGTCAAGTACTTGACTGCACCTAGTAGCCTTCCATCACTGAATTAAAAATTTAGGTAGTTTGGTACCAAAGTACAATGAGTTGCTTGCAAGTTACTGTGGTGATCTCAAGTCTAAGTGACGTATATACCCATATCCTTCGTGAGCAATCTTGACAGAAGAGAGCTCTATAGTTGGATCACAATCAGTGAAATGTATCCCTATATTTTACCTGCATGTCATAACAGCATCACCATGCTTCTTAGTTAAGAGGACAACCAACACTTATGGCACACAACGACCTACTCTTGATTAACGTTGTCATCTTAGGTAACAACGAATCATTTGGTCGCAATCAGTTTAAGGACTAAATGATAAATCCTTCTTTGTCGAGTCTAAATAGTCCTAAGGACTTCATCATAGAGAGTTCATTACAGGAAGATGCACAAAATGATGAAGTTATCAGAATAATAATTTTATTCAATTAAAATTTAAGTATAAATTATATTTAGCTCAGCCATCTACAACCTAGATGATTGACTTTATGATACATTTTCCAACAACTCCCACTTAGACTAAAGCCACTCAAAATAGTATCGAATACCCATCTTCCATTTATGATTATCGAACTATTTGATTCTGAGAGCTTTAGTAAATGGGTCAACCACGTTCTTCTTTCCATCGATTTTCTAAAGCTCGATGTCACCTCACTCTACAATTTCATGTACAAGGTGGTAGCGACATAAAATATGTTTGGTGCATTGATGTGCCATCGATATTTTTGCTTGAGCTATGGCTCCAGTGCTATCACAGTAAAGCAGAATCGGATCATTCAAGGAGGATGCCACTTCTAGCTCATCGATAAACTTCCACAACCACACAGCTTTCTTTGTAGCATCAGATGCCGCGACATACTCCGCCTCGCATATAAAATTGACTAGTGTGCTGCTTGGAACTCTTCTAGCAAACCACTCCTCTATTCAAGGTAAACACATAACCTGACACACTCTTGCTGTCATCATGATCTGACTGAAACTAAAATTAGTGTATCCCACAAGTTTCAAGTCAGTATCTCTATAGATGAGCTACTAGTCCTTAGTAATTTTCAAATACTTCAGGATTGATTTTACAACCTTCTAGTGATTCTCATCTGGGTCAAACTGGTATCTGCTCACTACCCCTAGTAAGTATGCCACGTTTGGTCTCGTACATGTCATGACGTATATAATAGAACCTACTACCGAAGCATATGGCATTCTACTCATATGCTCTCTCTCTCTTGAGGAGTTATCAGATAATTTCTCTTCAAGAGAGAAATTTTATGGCCTATCGGAAGATAGTCCTTCTTAGAATTCTCCATGTTGAATCTCTTCAGCACGGTATCAATGTACAAGAACTAGGACAATCCAAGCAATCTTTTAGATCTATCCCTATAGATCGTCATTCTTAGGATGTAGGATGCTTCTCCCAAGTTCTTCATGGAGAATTGCGATGATAGCCAAACCTTTATTTCCTATAATGCAGTAATATCATTCCTAATTAAGAGAATATAATCCACATACAAAATAAGAAATACGACTATATAACTGTTAGCCCATTTGTACACATAGGATTTCTTTCCATTCTTAACAAAGCCATACATTCTGATTACCTTATCAAAATGCATGTTCCAACTCCGAGATGCTTGCTTCGATCCATAGATGGATCTTTAAAGCTTGCATGCCTTGGACTCATTTATGGATGTGAAATTCTCAAGCTGTATCATATACACTTTTTCATCCAGCTCTTCATTAAGAAAAGCTATCTTCACATCCATTTATCAGATCTCATAGTCTAGGTATGCTGCTATCGCAAGCATAATCCGAATGGACTTGAGCATTACCACTGAAGAAAATATCTCGTCATAGTCAATACCATAATATTGACAATATCCCTTAGCAATCAGACGGGCTTTATAGGTCTCCATCTTTTTATCTGTGCTCCATTTTCTTTTGAAAATCTACTTACACCCAATAGATTTTTTTCCTCTAGATGGATCAACCAGTATCCATACACCATTGATCTTTATGGACTCCATTTCGAACTTCATGGCTTCAGCCACTTATCAGAGTTAGACCTCTGCATGGCATCCATGTAGGTGATCGGATCCTCATCATTCTCATCGAGGTGATAAGATCACCATCCCGGACCAAGAAATCATAATATATGTCTGATTGATGTGGTACTCTACCAGATCTTCTCAAGGATATCTCTAGAATGGGCTCTGGATTTGATCTTATCAAATCCAATTCTGCAAGTTCACTATAATGTATCAATTCTTCCACCTATCGAATTTTACCAAGCTCAATATTAGAGGCAGCTGTTCATTCCATAAGGAACTTCTTTTCTAACAAGACTGTCCTATTGCTTATGAACACCTTTTGCTCTTCAATAAGGTAGAAGTAATAACCACTAATTTTCTTTGGGTATCCTATAAACAAACACTTTTCGAATCTGGGTCCAAGCTTTTCTACCTGCAAACATTTCACATAAGTCAGACATCCCTAAATCCTAAAGTGAGAGAATGTCGTCTTATGTCCAATCCATATCTCATTTAGAGTTTTTGCAACAGACTTGCTTGAAATAGTGTTCAAAACATAACATGTAGTCTCTAATGCATAACCTCAAAAGAAAATTGGCAGACTCATAAATCTCATCATGGATTGAATCATGTCTAACAAGATTCGATTCCTCCTTTCGGACACACCATTATGTTGTGGTGTTCCAGAAGGGGTCCATTGTGAGAGAATCTCATTCTCTTCTAGATATGTCAAAAACTCATTAGAAATGTATTCACCTCCTCGGTCTGATCAAAGAGTTTTAATAATTTTCCCAAGTTATTTTTCTACCTCATTTTGATATCGTTTGAATATTTCAAATGAATCGAATTTACTCTTCATAAAATAGACGTACCCATACCTAGATAGGTCATCAATAAATGTAATGAAGTAGTAGAACCCACCTCTAGCATATGTGCTCATAGATCCACATACATCAGTACGTACTAGACCTAGAAGCTCATTAGCCCATTCATCCTTTCTAGTAAAAGATGATTTAGTCATCTTACCAAGAAGGCAGGACTCATAGATAGTCAATGATTCAAAATCATCGATGTCAAGGATATGCTCATTGACTAACCTATTGATCCTATTCCTATTTATATGACCGAGTCTATAGTGCCAAAGATAGGCATCAGAGACATAATCTAGTTTTGGGCATTTATTAGACGTATACATTACACTAATTGGCTGTGACAAAACATAAATGCTATTTCTTAATTATCCTTGCATTACTGTAACATCATTTATAATGATATCACAATAATTTTATTTTATTGATAAATAATAACCATCCTAGGTCAAAAGCCTAATAGATATTATGTTCATCATAAAAGATGGACAATAGTGATAATCATTTAAAATAACATTATTACTTTTAAAAAATAGCTTAAGAGTTTCTAATGCTAGGACTGGAACTTTACTTTCATCCCCAACATTAAGGAATCTATCACCATTTTCACACTTTCTACCAATTTGAAGTCCATATAATGAATTGCATATGTGAATTGGACTCCCGGTATCTAATACCCAGGTAGATGTATCACAAATAGTAAAATTGTAAGGTATTATCATATAACAGCCTTAACTAGCAACTACTTACTGATTTCTTCTGTTCAACCTATTAGGATCAAGAGGATCATTCCTCTTTAGGTCTACTTGATTAGGGCCAATACAAGACTTCTCATTCTTAGGTCCTAGATGCTTATCACTATCCAACAGTGAATGGAGCAGACTTACACTAGCCATTCTATTTATCTGAAATGAAAACATAAAACCTTATTAGTACTTGAATTAATTATTCCTAAAGACTTGAACTTTAGTCTAAAGATTCTTCCACTATTTTTAAATGAATTGGTAGTCTCTACCTCCAATTCGAGGAATTACACTAATTCCTTAATGGGTACTGAAATGCACATAGACTACAGATGGGCCCGAGGTAGACTCTGGCTAATCCGTGTGCATCTATAGATAGGTTCATAATTTATTATTTTCTTAAATAATTTTTAATATTTAGATTTTGCCCTAGATGCCAAATCAGTAGGTTTTGGCCTCCACTAAAAAGATTTGGTTAGGTCCAACCATTAACATGATTGATAGTACATCAAACCAATGATAACCAGGTCCAAGAAAAGCTTTGGCCAACCTGATCAGCATTAAGAGAGTGCGACCTAATCATCATATGATGTATAGTAATTCCAATATCCAAATGAACACCATGTGTTAGGCACCTCCAATGTCCACCTAAAAAATTAGACTCATTACTATTCATCCTAACAGGAGGCTATGACTTGGTTATCCTCATAACTTAGTCATTTTAAGAATCTAATAATTTAAAAAATTTAGTTTACTTATAATTTGAGAATGAACCTTATTTCTTCCATCGACTTCATAAAGTCAAATCCTCCCACTGACTTCACCAAGTCAATAAGTTAGGACTAGGATCAATTTAGATCCATGGGCACCTAATTCAGTCTTACTTATTGAAATCAGTCAAACTAATTTCTAGTGACATGGGTTAGTCCGAATCACCAAGTGATCCAATCAAATCCTAACC
This sequence comes from Cocos nucifera, assembly GCA_006176705.1. Lineage (NCBI taxonomy): Eukaryota > Viridiplantae > Streptophyta > Magnoliopsida > Arecales > Arecaceae > Cocos > Cocos nucifera. The sequence goes on from QRFJ01003973.1 coordinate 72,659, forward strand.
AACCATGTCGGCCATGTAAGTGAGATCAGTGGAAGGGATATGTCATTAACTCGTCAAAGATCAAATCAGTGCGAGTAGCTTCTAGTTAAAAATCACTGATCAAAATTGTCAGACTTACCTTAGACACCAATCGGTTAATTAGGTTTATTCAGATCAACCTTGTAATTATGAGCTAGACCGCTTAGCCATGAATTAAGTTCATCTTGGTCTCATTAAAGACATGGACTCTTTCAACTACAACTATTGAAGTTGAGTCTTACGTGTCCTTAACCTAATCTAAGTCAACACTTGGATAGATTTGATCAACTACTCTATATTAATCCATTCTTTAACTAACCTTAGGTCTAACCTAATTAATGAACCTAATCCATCTAACCCTTTAACCCATAGAATTATGAATTTATCTTAGGATCTTTAATTCATAATTCTAGACCCTACTAGACAACAGTTAATTCTTTTAATTAAATTTTGGACTGATGGGTTGGGGTTCGGTATTTTGAAAATAATTTTTAATTTTTGAAAGGTTCTTTACAACCTAGTATTGTTTCACTAAATAGGTCGACTAATTTTAAAAATAGATCGGCTTATTTCACAAACAAGCACTAGTTGTAGGTTTATTTAATTAAAAATAGCCAACAAAAAGATTTAGCCTACTTCTCAGTCGAGCTGGCTCAGATCCTATCCGAGCTGGCCCAAGTAGGAGTCGAGGTAGCTCGATTCTTGAGACAGTTAGCTTGAGCAAAAGCCTAGAAGGCTAACTTTCCATCAAGCTGACTCAGATCCCATCCGAGCTAGCTCGAGCAGATATCAAGTCAGCACATCACTTGAGACAATCGGCTCAAACAAAAGCCCTAAAGGCCATCTTTTAGTTAAGCTAGCTCGGATCCCATCCAAGCCAGCCCGAATAGAAGCTGAGTCAACTCAGTTCCTGATCGAGCCAATCTGAACAGAAGGTTGCAGAGCCATTTTAGGCTAGCATGTTGGTCGAGCTGGCTCGATTCCTAAGACAGTCGGCTTGACCAACGAACAAAACCTTCACAAGATTCTGTTCAAGTTGAATCTAAAACTATGTACATTACATAAAAATCATGAAATATTTAGATCTAATTTAAACACAAATTCATGATAAAATTTAGATTAAAATCAATTCAAAATATATTATAAAAATTTATTAGATCACATCTAAAATTATTATGATAAAAGTTATAGATCTTAATGTACCAGGACAATCTCTCCATTATAAGGGATAAATCTTACAATAGGACAATCTACAGTCTGTGTAATCATTGTGTTATATATTAAATCTTTCTAATTTACATATTAAGCATGTCGAGCAACCCTTGCTCTGATATAATTGAAGAAAAACTAGTAGGGTTTAGGGCATGCCTTTCAAAACTTTTTTGAAAATTAACAACAGCAGAAGCAGAATTAATCTAAAGTTAATTCTATGCATGCTATGATCTAATCATAAAATCCTACTCAGGATCTTTGACATGTTCATATCCATTAGAAAAATAAAATACTTTCGATCAGCAAATCATATTTGTTGATCGATCTTTGTTTAGAATATATTATCTATGTGTGGGTAGATGAACATCGCAATCTGGATCTACTACAAGATGTTCTCCTATTGCACTACAGCTACACACATGTTCGGCCTCTATGGTGAGTCCATACGGAGCCCCTGGTCCTGATCAGCCCCTTCGGAGTGCTAGCTCCTCTCTGGAGCCTTCGATAGTCGATCTTCATCAATCCAATCGATGAACTACTCTCAAACTTTTGGATACTCTAGAAGATCAGAAAACTCTATGGAGGATGACAAGATGGTGGTGGAAAACCAGTGGAGATCTGGCACTCACAGCACTCAAAACTCTCCACCCAAAACCTAGAGTCCCAACTCTAAAATTTTAGCACACATCTATAATGACCTTAACACTTTTCTCTTTTTGAAAAACCTCACGCTAAAAGAGAAGTGCCCTTCTCTGATTTCTGTCTCACACCTCAGATCGCTCTCATCAAAACCCACGCATGCCCAAAAAAAACACCCTTTTTATTGTTGTGCGTGAGATAGGAAAACCACATGGAGAGGATAAGCATTGGAGGTTGAACTTGTTTCAACCTCCCATCTAAATTTGAATTCAAATAAGTAGCTTATCCACTTCCAATGCCAAAACCACTTAAGAAACTTGTAGAGGAGCTTCTCATCAGTGTGCCCATACTTTGAACCATTCAAAATTTGGTGAGAAAACAAAGGGTGGCATGAGGAATGGATAAGTTAGAGAGGTTGAACTTGTTTCAACCTCCAACTCATTTGAATTCAAATTCAAATGAATTTAATTTGATCCAATACTTAGACTAGGTCAAAGAGGAAAAGGAGAGAGTGCCAATCTCAGATATTAGCATGTAGATTGTTCACATAAAACCAAGAAGGGCACGAGATAAAAGGACATGGCATAGAGTGATTAAAATTCAAATCTATCATTTGAATTCAAAACTCAAACAATCCCAACCTCATCCAACATTTGGACTAAGTCAAATGTAAGAATAGGGAAGGTGCAAACACTCTTCTAGTATGAAGAAATCCTACACACATTCCCAATGTACATGGAGAAGGAACATGGGTCAAAGTTCAATGCACAGGGAGAAGGAAATTTGAACAAGCTTTGAATTTTGATCAAATTGATTTCATCCAAACTAATTTATCTTGATCAATTAAAATTAGGATAAACCCAATCAGATTAGGCTTAACCTAACTTAATTAATTTCTAATCAAATTAGAAATTAATCAAGTCCAACCTCTAATCAAACTAGGGTCCATCTCCCTAAGCGATTAGATCATCACATGATCTGATCAGGTCAACTAAATTAAATTAAATTCAATTTGACTTGATCAATTTCTTATTGTTTAATCAAATTAAGCTAATCAATAATCTAATTATTAATTAATCTTTTAATAAATAACTGAGTTTCAATTTAGTGGGACTCTTGATCAACCATCAGATCAGGTAGGAACTCCTATTGTGAATGATCCCATATGTTCGAATCCTAAGCCGAAGCATAGAAACTAATTTTCTATACCAATCGACATGACCATCTAGCAATGGTACTCGATATTTGGATAGATTGAAAAGTCACAACACAATAATGACAAACTTGTGGCATATGGTTATCGTATAATTCATCCCCTTGGTCATGATGTTCATAGGATGATCTAGGGTTACCTGCCAATCCTAAAAGTTCATCCATGTTATATTTCAAAATTCAGCATCCACCATATGAATTCTAACTGAGAATTTATTAAATTAAAATACAGCGATGCACTTGCTCCAACACTTGGAGGGGTCAATTTCATCTTGACTCATGCACCGACAAGCCAAGTAGTTGACTGCATCCAGTAGCCTTCCATCACTAAATTAAAAATTTTGGTAGTCCGGTACCTAAGTACAGTGAGTTGCTTGCAAGTTACTATGGTGATCTTAGGTCTAAGGGATATATATTCATATCCTTCGTGAGCAATCTTGGTAGAAGAGAGCTCCGCTGTTGGGTCAAAATCAGTGAAATGTATCCCTACATTTCACCTATATGCTATAACAGCATTATCATGCTTCTTAGTTAAGAGGACAACTAACACTTATGGCACACAACGATCTACTCTTGATTAACATTGTCATCCTAAGTAACAACAAATCATTTGATCGCAATTATTTTAAGGACTAAATGACAAATCCTCCTTTGTTGAGTCTAAATAGTCCTAAAGACTTCATCATAGAGAGTTCATTACAGGAAGATATACAAAGTGATGAAATTATCAGATTAATAATTTTATTCAATTAAAATTCAAGTATAAATTATATTCAGCTTAACCATCTACAACCTAGATGATTGGCTTTAGGATATATTTTCCAACAATGAGTACATAATGTTTTCCATACCAGAAGCATATGGTACATTTTTCTTCTCCTAAATCTCCATCTCAATCTATGGTGGCCTAGTCATAGAGAGTTTGACATGCTCAGCAAGTGGTAGCTCTGCTAGTTTAGCCTCTTTCATTCCAAATCTCTCCAGAACTTTCTTTATGTATCCTCCCAGAGAGAGATATAACAGCCCCTTGATTCTATCTCGGACAATCTCCATACCTAGGATCTTCTTCGTAGGCCCCGAGTCCTTCATCTCAAAACTCCTAAGATAAAGCTTCTTTCAACTCCTGCACAATTTTTTTGCTCTTGCATGCTATCAGCATGTCATTTACATACAAGAATAAGTATATCCAAGATCTATCCTCTAGAGATCTCACATATACACACGAGTCATGATCATATCTAGAAAGGCCAATACTTCTCACATAAATATCAAACCGCCTGTACCACTATCTCAGAGATTGCTTCAACTCGTACAATAATTTTTTCAGCAAATAGGCCTCTTCCTCTGACCCAGACTCCCTGAAGCCCTATAGCTACTCCATGTATATGTTCTCCTTCAAATGTTTATAGAGGAATGTTGTCTTAACATTCATTTGCTTTAGCTCCAAATCCTAAGCAGCAACTATGCTCAACAGCATACCCTAATTAATGTATGTTTGACAACCGAAGAAAAGACTTCTGAATTGTCAATACCTTCTCTCTATGAGTACCCTTTGGCTACTAGCCTAGCCTTGTACCTCACTCCACCTTGCTCTGAAGATGCTTTCTTTTTGGTGAAAATCCATTTGAAGCTAATGGGTCAAGCATCATCTGGTAGATCAATCAGCTACCATATCTGGTTCTTCCTAAGAGACTCCATCTTCTCCATCATGGCTTGCATCTATGACTCCCGATCCAAACTCTCTATGGCCTCCTCAAAGCTCTCTGAATCTTCATTGGCAGTAATGAGAGCATAAGAGATAATCTCATCAATACCATATTATATCGATTTATGAATAGTGCACTTTGACTTGTGTAGTGCTACTCCTCTTATGGTATCCTACAAGTTTGCTGCCTGTGGCTGCCTCTATACCTCCTTTTGGATAGATCACTTTCCTTGCTTGTCCTTCATAGATGTATCACCATGCCTATCCAACTCTTCCTCAAACTGAATATGATCCAAGGTTGATACTAAAGGCAAATCCCCTATATCCGAGAGCTATTTAATGCTATCCTTTGTTGACTTCACAACTTCATTTACACTTTCTGACTTTATCATGATGCTCTTCTCATCAAATATCATATTTTGACTGATGACACACCTTTGAGGATGTCAATCCTATAGCAAGTAAGCCTTCACACCTTGTGAAAATTTGATGAATACCATCTTCTATGACTTTGGGTCTAACTTGCTCCTATCGACTTCTTCTACCAAAGCATATGTAGGATACTTGAATACCTTCAAGTAGCCAAGCTCCACCTTCTTTCTACTCTAGATAGACTCTGGAAGTCCTCCATTAAGTTTTCTGTATGGAGACCTATCAATAAGAAAATAAGCATAAGTAAGAGCATCACCCCAAAAGAACTTGGGCAATGATGCAACCTCAAGCTCCTGGCCTTCTTTATTAGTATATGGTTCATCCTTTCTACGACATCGTTCTACTAAGGGGTCAACTTTACTATGTAATGGCATTTGATACCATTTTCTTCACAATATCTCCTAAACTCCAGGCTGGTACATTCTCCTTCATTAATAGACATCAAACACTTCACTGGCTGCCCTATCTTCTTCTCTACTTTACACTTCAGAATTTAAATTGGGCAAAAACATCTAACTCTTCCTAATCAGATAAATCCATACCTTCCTAGAGAAGTTATCTACAAAGGTGATAAAGTATCTCGCTCCACCTCAAGATACAATAGGTGTCGATCCCCATATGTCCAAGTGAACTAGCTCCAAAATAGCTTCACTTTGCTTGGTACTACTGGCAAATATAACTCTATATTGTTTGCCATAGAGACAAGACTTACATAAATCTCTCCTTCCTTTCTCAATGCTAGAATCAGACCTCTCTTACTCAACTTTATGAGCACCCTATCACTCAAGTGACCCATACGATAGTGGCTCAACTAGGTTAGCTGCTCCTTCAGTGCCATTACAGACACCTCCGCACTATCAATAACAATTGAGTCCTCCATCTTATACAGGTTGTTGCTTAGTCTTCTTCCTTTCATCACCACCACTTCATCCTTGGAAATCCTCAAACACCCACTATCCGGCTGATAACTGAAAGCATCCCCCTATGTTTTCAAGTAATCCAGGGATATCAGGTTCTTCATCAATTCTGGCACATGCTTTATATTGGTGAGTATCCATATAATTCCAACATATATCTTCACTCTGACTATACCAACACCAGTAACTCTACATGGATGATTATCTCCAAGACTAATACTACTTCCATTGGATCTCTCATAAGATAAGAACCACTTCTGATGTGCAATGTAAGTAGAAATATGCTAAATCCAGTATCTAGTGGCTATCTAACTCTACAATTCTATCTGATACAATTAGTATATTATCTTCATTATCCTCAGATGATAGAGCACCATTTTCGCTAGTCGATCCACTCTTAGAAGTGCCCTTCTCCTTTTCATTCTTCAAAAGTGGGCAATTTCTCCTAATATGATCAAGCTGATGATACTTGTAGCATTTTCAAGCCTTCTAATTTTCTTGAGATTTTGATCTACCCTTTAATTTATCTCGAGTTCTCTCTTTTAGTCTTCCTTGCCTCTCATTCATAGAAAGCACATCTGAACTAGGACTTTCTTTGACTAGCTTCTCTCACTGCTCATTAGATCTGAGAATCCCAACCACTTTCTCAAATTTCAAGATCTCTTTCTCATACACCAAAGTACTAATGAGATCATCATATGCTGCTAGTAGCAAAAAAAATAGCAGGAGAGCTCTATCCTCTTCATCTATCTTTACGCAAGGCTCATGACATCCTAGCAAACTTAATTGAACTTCTAGATATGGAAAATCAGATTTTTTTCTTTGGGCATCCATAAACTATACAGCTACTTTTTCAATCATAGCTTATTTATCATGTTCTTGTCCATATACGTGTTCTCCAATTTTTGCCAAAACCCCATCAGTGTAGTTTTCATGCTAATCTCTAGTAAAACTTTATCAATGAGGCATATCCGAATCATGCTAAAAGCTATCTCTTCAAGCACCTTCTAATCTCTAACAAAATTTTTTTCGATCTTTTTTGAGTCAAGACCTTGTATATTCTATTCTATACTAGCAGATCCTTCATCCTTTGCTATCAAAGACTAAAGTTATCCTTGCCATCAAACTTTTTAAAGTCCATCTTAATGGTATTCAATGCCATCTCAACCAGATCTCTAATAACCAAATACTAAAACAAAAATAGTGTTTAAGAGGAATCTATTCAGCACCCTACCACAATCCTGGCAAAGCTTTGACCTTTTTTCCACTAGATCTAATAACAGGGCTCTGATGCCAAATTATTGGGACCTTTTCTTGCTACTTGATGATTGCAAAAATAGCAATAAGGATCCAAAAAAAGCAATGGCAGCAAATCAATCAAACCCTAGTAAATCCTAAGACATGAAGAAGAGAAGAGAAGAAGAATGAGAGAGGAAGAGAGAGAATTTTTGGATGAAAATAGCTTGTATTGTATTCTGTCTTAATTACAAACTCAATATAGAGTATATATATACCGGATCAAAGTGACCCAACCTAAAAACTGTCCTAGCCAATCTTATGTGATGTAGTCCCCAAGCCCGTGTACATCAATGTCTCACATGCATACACCTATTGAAATAAACCTAGTCCAATCCATAGATTAGCCCCTTAGGATCTCATAAACTAAGGTCCTATGTTCCTAGGATTAAACTCAATCCCAGGCCAGAACAAAAATCATGAATTGTTCTATTTGCCACTCGAGCTAGCTCAATCAAAAGTCGAGCCGGCTCAACTATTATGCTAATTGCAAAAGCCTAATTTGCCACTCTCTATTTCGTTGCTTAAGCCAGCTTTCTCAAGATCCAAACAAGCTCAATAGATGTGCCAATTCTTTATTCTACAACTCGAGCAGGCTCTCTCAACGATTGAGCCGACTCAACCAGTGTGTCAGCCTGATACATCTGATATGCTACTTTTTATCCTTCTGTTTGAGCTGGTTCTATCAAGAGTTGCGCCAACTCATCTAAAACATTAGCTAAAAATCTTCGATGGTTGGTTTCATTTACTTTTTGGTCTCTCTCCATCTATTTTCAAGGCTTGAGAGCACCATACTTGAGCTCATATTGTGAATCTAGTGAATTACAAAATTTGATCCTTATTCATCTCTATCAAATCATTATATTTTAAGTTATCCTAGTTAAATAAAGCTACTTAATCAAATTGACTCCTGACTACCGATCAGCGTACCGACCTTCATGTTGACTCCTCTAGAGCACTAATAAATATGACCACCATACATAAAGCCACTCTGATCAACCACTCAATGATAGATTTTGAGTCCCCCTCTAGTATAATATTAAGGGCTTTCAAGAGTATAACTGCATACATAAAGCCCTCCCAAGCACCTCTCACCTTCGCTAATAGAACTATAAAATCATAAAGATGAGCTCCTCTATCTACCATCGTGGAAGACCCTTGATTATGAATCACATACCTAGCCACTCTCACTATTCAAGTTCATTTGAAAGGGATCCAACGATAGGAGGGTGGCCGAGATCATTCTGAGACTAGACATTTAGTCAAACTTCGATGGGAGCAGGTCTATCCCCAATAATAGTCCCCCTACTCCCAAGTTTGAAACTCGAAGGAAGGGAGTACTGATGCGACTATCAAAGTTGTTTTTAGCCTCCCACGCCTGCTAGGATGGGATATTTTGATGTCTACCATAATGGCTTCTAAACTTCATAAACATGAGGTGATCCAAAAATACATTTTTTTTGAGTCACCCATCAAAACTCCACCCAAGGTATGGTGCAATTAAGGATTTGCCCGTTGCCACTTCTCTATCATGATGAGTGGAACACGTGGCGCACACAGGTCGGTCAAATGAGATTTACAATCATAATCATTTTGGGCTTCCCTTGGCTATTAAAGGCCTCCTTCCTCCTCCAGAATCCATTCCATCTGAGTCCTCTTCCTTTCTTTCCAAGTCCTCACCTTCCTTCTGCCTGAGAGTTTCGGTTCCTTCTCGCATCCTCTCTGCTCCCAGGTGCTCTTTTGCTTGATTTCCATCATGCGCACCATCTTCTCATCTTTCTCATTTGACTTAGGTCAGCTTCCTTATCTTCTCTTTGAGCATTTGCGCTTCTTAGATTTCTTGCTCTTTCAATTTTCTTTAGGGAGTCTCTGCATTTAATTTTTCTTGACTTTTGGGGGTTTTTCTAGGGTTTATTTTGATCTATATATTATCTTCCATAATGTTCCAGGCATCACCTAGCTTTGATACAAATTATAGACCCATGATATCGCTCGAACGCCAATCATCTTTGACATCACAAGCACCAATATCATATTGTGGAAGCTCCTGATCTTTAGCATGGACCTGAAGAAACCTGTGACATTCTCTGTGGATAGCACACCACCGATACTCCACCTGGATCTGTGATGGGGCGCCTCCCTCTTTGGGCTTGAGGGAGACACCCCCTTCTCTAGGGCTTCTTCAAGAATCCTAGGGTGGCAACTCTAGAGAGAAGAGAAGAAGAGAGTTGAGGGAGAAAAGGTCTGTATTGATTCTAACCTTGAAAATCCTAATACAACCTATGTATTTATACATAGCCAGCAGGTCCGACCAAAAAACTTCCAGCTTATCCAATACATGAAAGCACTCACCGAGCCTATGTACATCCATGTCTCCCATGCTCTCGATCTCATCCTCTGGATCTAGATCTGACCCATACATGAATTAGTCCGCTTAAGATCTCTCAAAGTAGGCCTTAAGACCCCTAGGATCATCTTAGATCCTAGTCCAAAATAAACCCTCGCGTAACTCTGCCCGCGCACTAAGCCGGCTAAGTTCCACTGGATCAGCTCAGTTTGAAACTGAGCCAACCCAGTTATGTGCCATGCTAGCAGTCTCGAATGCACAGCTCTCTATTTCGCTTGTGCACTGAGACTTAGCTGACCCAGTTTTGGACTGAGCTGACTAACCTATAGAAAATCTTCTTTTTACAGTCTTGATTCCCTGGCTTTGGTTCCTCACTTCATCTTATCTCTCAGGTCTCGAAAGCACCAACCAAGCCCCTAGAATCTCCGGAGCCAACCCTATGACTCCTCCCGTGGCCTTCCAAGGCTTGGAAGCACCATAAATCCTCACAATCTCCATCTTGTTGCCCTAAGCCTTGGCAAACCTCTCGGCAATGACCTCCTACATGTTCTCGCTGTCCCTGCACACTCGACAACCTCTTTTGCAAACATCACCTCTGCCAATCCTCTTTAGCTATTGTACACCCTTGAGGTCTTTGGGATGACCGCCTCCACCATTGAAGACCTTGGCTTGCACCTCTGCACCATCCTGAAATTGTAGGATTCCTTCTGCTTAACAGTTGCATCACTTTTTCTAAACTTTTCTGGAGAACCCGCAATGTTCTTGTACTGGCACTCACTACAAATCCTAACATGGTCTCCTCAAAGCGACGCCTATCCTTCTGCACATACTGCTCCATCTAGAACTATGCATCTCCAATGTTGGTGCTAGGATATCAATCCTCCCACACCCCTTTGCTTTGAATTCATGTCAAATTTCTCTCCAATTGTGAAGCCACCTCTCCGAAGCTCCACCTATATCCAAAGTCCATCTGATGCCGCAGAAGCTGACTCTATCATAGAGTCCCTCGAGGCCAACCATCCAATGCTGCATTGCTGGGCCTGTTGCTGTACCTCGAATACCGTCGCTGCCCCTTCAAACCCTCTGCACTCTATGGATCCCTTCGAAGCTATCTCGGATACCTCCACAACCCACAGGCACCTTCGAAACCCAAGAGCTCATCCAACTCTTCTGAATCTAGTGACGGAACCATAAAAAATTCCATCCTAGTCCTTCTCTTCTATCCCTACACCAACCATCACTTTAGTTGTGCTCGGAGAATCATTCTCCACCTAAACTGCGACTCTTCCTGGTGCTCCTACAGAAGAAACCTAATCCATGATACTCCTGACTGCCTAAGACCTCTTGGTGCTCCCTGAGACCCCCTGGCTCTCCCTGAGACCCGCATCCGATCTCCCTGAGATACCACTGACACTCTTTGCTGAGATACACTCCTCGACTGCTGCACCACCGAGCCTCTCTCAGTCCCGTGCCTCTAGGAAAGTGCTCCTGTAGCACTCCAATGCTCTCTGACTCATCTCTGCACCACTCTACAGTCGCCCAATCCTAACCTGCTAGACCTCCATGGATCATCCATCTCCATCACTCCCAAGGCTTTGCAAATCCATGCTCTAGTCGAATCGCTAAATATATCTTCGACTACTTCCCTATCTTTCAGGCACCAAAGGGTATATAGTCACTTCTTCAATCTTTCTTTGACCGTTACCCCATGAGAAACTTGTCTTCAATAGTCCTACACTACCCATCTTTCTAGAGAATTCTGATGCTCTCTGCTGAGATACCTCCCTCGACTACTGCATCATTGAGCCACTCTCAGCTCTGCATCTTCAGAAAAATGCTACTACAGTACTCCAGTGCTTTCTGCCTGTTACATAACCACCATACATCCCGACCTTTTCACTAAGATCGATCAGTAATCATACACCAAATCCTTCCACCTCAGAAAATCTCTTTTCGTTAATCCTCTCAACCTCCACCTTCAACTCACTGCTCTCGGTTGGCCAAACCACAGCAATAATAAGATAGATTTGAGACATACCATGGAATTCTTGTGCATATTTCTAATTTTACCTTGTATGACTTCTCCTTCACTTTTATGCACCATCAGGCTCTGAAACTTGGCTCTGATACCATATTATCGTCCATAATATTCTAGGCATCATCTAACTCTGATACCAAATTATAGACCCATGATATCGCTCAAACGCCAATCATCCTTGACATCACAAGCACCGATATCATGTTACAGAAGCTCTTGATCTTTAGCATGGATCTGAAGAAACCTATGATATTCTCTATGGGTAGCACACCACTAATCCTCCACCTGGATCTATGATGGGGTGCCTCCCTCCTTGGGCTTGAGAGAGACGCCCCCCTTCTCTAGGGCTTCTTCAAGAACCCTAGGATGGTAACTCTAGAGAGAAGAGAAGAAGAGAGTAGAGAAAGAAAAGATCTGTATTGATTCCAATCTTGAAAACCCTAATACAACCTATGTATTTATACATAGCCATTAGGACGTACCAAAAAACTCTCCGACTAACCCAATACATGAAAGCACTCACCAAGCCCATGTACACCCATGTCTCTCATGCTCTCATCCTTTGAATCTAGACCCGATCCATACATGAATTAGCCCCCTTAAGACCTCTCAAATTAGGCCTTAAGACCCCTAGGATCATCCCAGACCCCAACCCAAAATAGACCCTCACATAACTCTGCCCGTGCACTGAGCTAACTCAGTCTCAACACTGAGCCGGCTAAGTTTCACTGGGTCGACTCAGTCTGAAACTAAGCCAGCAATTTTGGACACGCAGCTCTCTATTTTGCCTGTGCATTGAGACTTAGCCGACCAAGTTTTGGACTGAGCCGGCTAACCTGCAGAAAATCTTCTTTCTATAGTCTTGATTTTCGACTTTGGTTCCTTACTTTATCTTGTATTTTAGATCTCCGAAGCACTAACCAAGCCCCTGAAATCCCCAAAGCCAATCTTCTAACTCCTTCTATGGCCTTTCAAGGCTTGGGAGCACCACAAATCCTCACACTATATGTCTTTCAAAACCTTCCAATCTATCGATTCGTGGAGCTCATCCAGGCTGACCTTCTTAGACTCCGCTCCTCTAATCGAGGTTAACCCTAGGAGTATGTCCCATCAGCCTTTCATCCTGGATACCATCTCTTCTGTCCTCACTTCGAACGACCTCTTCCTAATTAGGATGCAGAACGGCATCCCATCAAAGTATGATCTTGAACTCTCCGGGTTTGGTGATCGTGCTAGTTCGCCTCCAGTTGGTTGGTTCTATCTGTATCTAGAAGCCTTGCATGCTGGGCTTCGATTTCCACTTCTTCCATTCATTGTTGCACTCTTTCGCTTTCTAAACATTTCTTTTACTTCCATCATACCAAACTTCTTTCGGTTTGTAATTCATTTTCTTTCTTTTTGTTACCTGGTTGAAGTCCAGCTAACTATCTCACTCTTTCAAAATTTTTACACCTTCAAATGCCATCCTTCCACCAAGGACTGATGGTACTTCTCCCCCCAGTTCGGTAAGAAGAGGTTATTGAAACAAGTACTTCTTTCATTCATAACTGAAAGAAGTACTTCTTTCATTTTCTTTCCGATGTTCGATCTTGAAGCTTGACCTTTCTCCTTAGGGCTTCCTTAAGGAATCAGTCCATCGAGCCCCTAGTTTAAATGAAGCCGACCTCGAGTCTTCTAACAAGCTCAAGGCATACCAAGCTCCTCTCCTTCCCGACCTTCTAAAGGAGTAGATATTATTCAATCTCGGTCTGAGTTCTCTTAACCATGCCAGTATTAAATATGTTTATATGCATGTACATAGATATACGTGTGAACTCTTATGAAGCTTCATATATACCTTAACTAACTATAGTTTTTTCTTTTTCTCTTTTGTTTTGCTTTGTACCTGAAAGTTTTTAGTTAAATAGAAGTGAATATACTTTTATCTATGCCTTTTTTTATATTGGTATTGTGCCATCTGTTATCCAAAATTTTTCTAATAATCAGAGCCATAACCTACCATCTTCAATCGACACTGACCCCTTACGTCAGGAAGTTTCGTTGAAATCTTTAATAAAATGCTTAAAGAAGAAAATCCACCATCTGAAGAAAATGTTGAAGAAGATGGAGGATAACCTTCAAGCTTCTTAGAAGAACGCTTCGGAGGTGACCAAAGAGGTCACTCGCCTTTGAAATTTACACGTGAAGAACTCTGCAAACTTCAGCATCTGAAAGTACAGCTTTGAGATGGAGATTGCCGAGCTCAAGAAAAATGCTAGTGATAAATCTTGGGGACTAATGGCAAAGATCAGCCCTCTCAAAGCCAATCTCAAGGCGATGAAAGAGAAAATCCATCTGCTGGAGGGGAGTTTGCCATGGTCTACCGACAAGGCTTGGAATGACTGGGACTGGTCTAAGAAGATCTCCAAGCTTTAGAAGCAGTTACGAGGCACCAAGGATCAGTACAATAGTTATAGAATAATCTAGATAGAGAAAATGTTCAGGCTTGAATGCGAGCTCAAGGCTGCCAAAGATGAAGCGACTTATTTTCAAAGGCAATTGTATAGTAGTCGACAAGCCGGTGCAAGTGATGAGTCAAAGGAGATCGCCTTCTTAAAGAAGACCATTAGCAAGCTCTTAGAAGTAGTCGAAATGGAGAAGGCCAAGGTTCAATGACTGAAGCTCCAGCTATCCTGCGAACATCAGGCTATCAAGGATGCAGAAGCTGAGTCTGAATTCTTGCGGAAGCAGCGATGAGAGATTGAAGGTAAATTCCAACATGTCAATAGGATGTACATAGATGGTCTATATAAAAAGAAGGAGCTTGAGGGGGAGATCCTTAGGCTAAAGTAGGCCTTGGTGATGGCTGGGGCCAATAGCCCAAAGTCAAAGGAGTTCGATCCATTTTAGGGCTTCGGCCTTTTTCCTTCTTTCTTTTCATGTAATTGATCTTGCTAACCTTTATTTTGCTTGCAGTGAACTTATTCATCATTATCTATTATAAGGATTTGAGGTAGACCAAATCTATAAAGAATTGACTTCCAGATGAAGTCTTTCACTTTAGCTTCAATGATCTTTGCTAGGGATTTGGCCTCGACCCATTTGGTGAAGTAGTCGATTGCAACTAAGAGATGTTAGATATGTATACCCTAGAAGCCAGATTGGCTGACATTTGTAATACACTTTTAAGAGCAAAATTATAATTTTGATCATAAATAATAAAATAGATTATTTTCTATCACAATATGCATTTGAAAGTGTCTATGATACATTCCTTAAGTTAATGGCAATGATAGTTCATATTTTCAAGAGTTGAAAATTTAAGACATGAATTTTCATTATTAACTCATAAAATGCTCCTAACCATAGGATCATAAGGATGGTGATTGATTCAAAAGATTGATGTACAATCACTTCTTTAGGATAGATAACTCTTGAGTCTCTGCTGTAGAGACATCAGAGCGAGAGTACAGATACTCGTTAGAGAATGAGGGCGACTGAGCATGACCACTTGAGTAGTTCATGAGGAAGTCTACCTTCTCTTTTGATGACTAGCTCGAAGCTGCAGTGGTGTGTCTGATTCTTTGATCTGAGCTGCATCGACAGTTCATCTTGAGGGTGTTATAGTTTGATAACACCATAACTCAGTCTCCTAGCCATTCGAAATCTTGAGGTGTATGTTGGCTATAGCATGTTCATTATAGGAATTGGATTACACTAATAAGGGATCTATCTACCTTGGTAGATGAGGAGTAGCCCTATGATGATCATGAGAATCAAGTCCATAAGCCCATGTCCATGGCACAGTGAAATAATAGAAAGAGTTTCTATTAAGGTTTTCACATTGGACTTGAATTGAATAATTAATTCATATGATAGAAATTAGGGTTTGACGAGATCACCTTAACTCTAATCCGATCGAAGCTCAAGATAGAGGAACTTAATCACATAGATAACTGCACCAAGAGGTTTGCTTTCAGTTTTGATGGATTGCCACCATATGCTGCTAGGTGTCATTGGTGGATTTTGGGAGGAATTAGAATAATTTGGATGATCGATCATACTAGTTGTCTGAATTAAAAAAAATTTGATCCATCAAAAGGTGTTTCGATGATGTCGATGATAGAGATCATGATATATCCCATTACTATATAGAACTAAACCTAGCTAAATCACACAAATAAGGATTTGGATCTGGATATCATCAATTAGACTAATCCAGTTCAATTGATTTGAATAAAATTCATTAAATTTAAGAAATCATGCTAGCACACGATTGAGCCTATTGATCTCCTTTAACAATCATTAAAGCTTGTCTCAGCTGAGCCAAATATATTTAGGCTCACTCAGGAATGTTTACTTGGTTTGACTGAAGCTTGTCTAAGTTAGAAAAGGGTTGTCTTACTTTATGAGATAAATTTGAGATAACACCTGCCATTTTCCATCACCTGCTAAATCTTGTCTTTGGACTTTGGTCAAATGTTGACCTTTGACACTCAAACATCTGCCCATATGTCATGCACCCATAGGAGAGAACTTTGACCCTTGTCCCCCTGCTAAAAGGTAAAGAGACAAAGGGTGCACGTCTAGGGAGGCATGCGCTCCATGTGGATAAGGATTGGAGTCCCATACAGATGGGACTCCAGTTGCTTCAGGGAATCAACCTAGACGGTGCCAAGAAGACTTGTTTGACCTATTCTAGGCACCATCTAAGAATAGTTTTGAGGGACTCTAATCTGATTAGATTAGATGATGTCATCTCATCAATTAAATTTAGATCTGATTGCACAAAGAGTCATGATTGGCCAGGATGATGTGTCACTGCATAGTGCAGCAGGGTCTATTTAAACCCTATCTACGCCTAGAATTGAGAGCTTCTACCTTAGCCCACGTCACGTAGCCCCTCTCCCTTCTTGTCCATGCCACTCTCTGGTCTTCTCTCTTCTCTCCATGCCCAAGAGGATTTGGCCATGAGTTAGGTGCAATCCAAGAAAGTGAAAGGTGACAGAAAAGAAAGAAGGTGAAGGAAAATCCTAATTTCCTGGATCAGGTCCGTTCAGATCTGATCAGTTCAAAAGATATATTTCAAAAATTTTTTCTTTGATCTAGATAAGATCTGAGATATTCTAGATCTGATTCTTATTATTTTAATAATTAAAATTAAATAAGACAAATTAAATTTAATTTAATTTACCTTGAAGTGGGTAATCATATTACCCGTTGATGATCCTGTAAGCAGCGGAAGGTTCTGGATCTAGCCATGCAAGTGCCTGGTCTCTACCGATATCCACTCAGGTTGGATCTGGAGATTCTCTTCTTCTCTATCACATCTCCAAAAATTTGATCTAGAGGATCTTCAAAACTCCTTTTGAAGATCAGTAGTTGTCCCTTGCAGCAACGCAGCCTTCTAGCTTTCAGTCACCTTTCTCTCGTCTGGATCTCACCAACCAAGGTCCAAAACTCCTTTTGGATGTGGAGAGGAGAGGGAGAAGGTGGGTTTGGCATGGAGGAGGAGAGGAGAAGCAGCCTTGGGGTGTGGAGAATTGTATTCCAATCTTATTTGAGTTGGCGTAGGGTCTTATTTAAGACTAGCATGACAACTCCTCTTCTTCCCAACCAATCACAACCCTTTGTGAAATCAGATCTAAATTTGATTGGTGGAAATAGAGTCCCTTAGATTCCTCCTTAGAGGGTGCCTAAGATCAGTCAAAATTTATTCTTAGGAGAACTCTAATTGGAATCCAAAAAGGAGGTGGAGTCCCTATCCAACAGGGACTCCTGGGCGCCTCCAGCTTGGGCACACACCAAGGGTGGCGTGGGCCCTTCTCCTTGCCAGGTTCTGGTAGGAGGACAAGCCCCCACCAGCCCTCCAATAGGTGCATGACATATAGACAAAAGTCAAAGTATCAATAGTCAACATTTGACTAGTCAAATGTCAACTTTTAACCAAAGTCAAAGGACGAAAAATGGTAGGTGACCAAAAATGGCAGGTAGTATCTTACAAAATAAGACAATCTTTTTTGACTTGGACAAGCTCCAGTCAAACCAAATGAAGGCTTCTGAATGAGCACAAACTCCTTTGGCTCAGTCAGGATAACTATTTTGATAGTAAAAAGAACGTTAGGTTCATTGAGTGATAGACGATTTTCTTGAACCTAATTGAATCTCATTCAGATCAATTGAACTGGATCAGTTCAATTGATGATCACTAGATTCAAATTCTTATTTGTGTGACCCAGTTAGGTTCAGTTCTATATGGTATATGGAATATATCATGACTCTATCATCGACATCATTGAAACTTGTGTTCAATAGATCGAATCTTCTGATTCGAACAGCTAGATGATCGATCATCTTAAATCATTCTAATTTGCTCCAAAAGTCACAGTGAACCTAGCAGTATATGGTGGCAACCCATTAGAGCTAAATGCGAACCTTTTGGTGCAGCTACCTAATGTGAATTAAGTTTCTTCTATACTTGAGCCTCGATAGATATAGGTTAGGTGAACTCGTTCAACCCTAGTCTTGTCATATGATGTAATCATTCGATTTCAAGTCCAATGTGAAACCTAATAAAAACTCTTTCATTATTTCACTCTACCATGGACATGGACTTCTGGACTTGATTCTCATGTATCATATAGGGCTGCTCCTCTGCCATCAAGATAGATAGATTCCATCTTGATGCTATCCAGTTCCTACAATGAACATGCTATAGCCAACATACACCCCAGGGTTCCATATGGCTAGGAGACCGAGTAATACTGTAGCCAAACTATAACACCCTCAAGGTGAACTATCGATGCACCTCAGGTCAAAGAACCAGATATACTACTGTAGCATCGAGTCAGTCATTGACGAGAAGGTAGACTCCCTAATGATTACTTGAGGTGGTCACGCTCAGTACCCTCATTCTCTAAGAGTACCTGTACTCTTGCTCCAGTGTTCGCACACCGTAGATCAAGACTCATCTACTAAAGAGAAGCAATTGTCACCACTTCCGATCATCATCATCCTCGTGATGATCTTTGGTCGGGAGCATTTTTATGAGTTAATAATGATATATTCATGTCTTAAATTTCAACTCTTGAAAATATGAATTATCATTACCATATAAACTTAAAAAGAATGTATAATAATATCACATGTGATAAATAACCCATTTTATTGATATTAGTCAAATTATTTATACCCCTAGAGTGTATTCAAGTGTCAGCCATTCTGCTTCTAGGACATCATTACATCTCAATCTCTGTCGCTAAAGCCATTGGCTACAGTCTAGTCCATTTCTCAAGATGGGCTTTCGATCTTCTACTGGCCAACATCTTTGTAAGTGGGTCTGCCACTTATCTTACGGAGTTGACTCTCTTGACTCGACATAACCTTCTCGAGTGTAATGCGGATGAGATGGTATCGCTGCTCAATGTGCTTAGATTAATTTGTAAAACTGCCTAACTCCACTTAGCAAGGGCTATGGCGCCATTGTTGTCGCAGTATAGAGGAATGGCATCTGATGGCATTACTCCAATTTCTGCAGCAAACTTCTTATACCAGAATGCTTCCTTCGCAGCCTCTGATGCAGCGATATATTCTGCTTCCATGGTGGAATCTGCTATCATGGTTTGCTTGGAACTCTTCCAGCTGACAGCACCACCATTGCACACAAATAGACTCCAGATGTCGACTTTCGATCATCTACATCGGACATGAAATTCGAGTCTGTGTATCCCTGGACTTGGAGTTCTCCGTTACCAAAGACCAACATCATATCCTTAGTTCTTCTCAAGTACTTAAGGATACATTTCACAGAAGTCCAGTGTTCTTCATCTGGATTTGACTGATATCTGCTTGTGACACTCACAGCATGGGCTATATCAGGTCGTGTACATAGCATGGCATACATGAGGCTCCCTATTGCAGAAGCATAAGGGATCTTGCTCATGCATTCTATTTCCTCAGGTGTGCTAGGGCACATCTTCTTGGAAAGATGAATACCATGTCTGAAGGGTATTAATCCCCTCTTAGAGTTTTCCATACTAAACCTCTTTAGTACTTCCTCTATGTACATCTTCTGTGAAAGTCCTAGCATCCTATTCGGTCTATCCCTATAGACCTTAATTCCTAGAATAAAGGATGCTTCACCTAGGTCTTTCATGGAGAATTCCTTGGACAACCATAATTTGACTATCGTCATCATGGGAATATCATTCCCAATAAGGAGGATGTCATCCACGTACAATACGAGGAAGACAACAGCGCTCCCACTGACCTTTTTGAAGACACATGGTTCCTCTTCATTTTTGATGAAACCAAACATTTTGATCACATCATTGAAATGAGTGTTCCAGCTCCGAGATGCTTGCTTAAGTCCATATATGGACCTTTGCAGCTTGCAAACCTTGTGATCAGTATCACTGGATGTGAAACCTAGCAGCTGTTCCATATAGATATCTTCCTCAAGATATCCATTTAAGAATGCCATTTTCACGTCCATTTGCCATATTTCATAATCGAAATAGGCTGCAACGGCAAGCAATGTGCGGATGGATTTTAGCATAGCCACTGGGGAAAAAAGGTATCCTGATAGTCAATGCCTTCGCGTTGACTATAACCTTTTGCCACTAGTCTAGCCTTGAATGTCTCCACATTCCCATCTGCACCAATCTTTCTCTTGAAGATCCATTTACACCCAATAGGTACTATACCTTCTGGTGGATCTACCAAGGTCCAGACTTGGTTTGAGTGCATCGAGTCAATTTCTGACTGCATTGCCTCTAGCCATTTCTCGGAGTCGATATCTGATATCGCCTCGTTGTAGGTTTTGGGATCATCACCATGAGCACCATTACCTATGAGGAACATTTTCTCTACTTCCTCTGAAATAATACCTAAGTATCTTTCAGGGGGACGGGAAAACTCTTTCCGATCTACGAGGTGGAGGAGGTAGTGTTCTTATTGGCTCAACCTGATTTGGTTCCAATTGGTCCTTAGCTCGTTGTACTTGTGAGACTTTCTCATCAAGCTTAATCTGCTTTCCAATGCCGCTATCTTGAATAAACTATTTTTCAAGAAAGATGGCATGTCGACTCACAATCACATTGTGGTCTTCTAGAATGTAGAAATAGTATCCTAATGACTCTTTAGGATATCCTATGAATCGAGCTCTGAAGGACCTAAACTCTAACTTGTCCGCTTGTTGTCTTTTGACATGAGCCAGACAATCCCAAATTCTGAGATGACTCAGACTTGGTTTCTTACCATGCCATATCTCATACGGTGTGGTAGGAACGGTTTTAGAGGGAACCCTATTCAGTAGATAAATTGAAGTTAACAATGAAGTGTCCCCAAAGAAAATCAGGGAGGTCTGTGAAGCTCATCATGGATCGGAACCATATCCAATAGAGTCCGATTTCTCCATTCTGAAACCCCGTTGAGTTGAGGTGTTCCTGGTGGAGTCCATTGAGAGACTATGCCATTTTTCTTGAGATAGTCTAGGAATTTCGGCTAAGGTATTCACCTCCTCGATCTGATCGAAGAACCTTAATGGGTTTTTCAGTTTGTTTTTCTACTTCATGTCTGAATTCTTTGAACTTTTCAAAAGCTTCAGACTTGTGTCTCATAAGATACACATACCCATACCTAGACAGATCATCGGTAAAGGTAATGAAGTAGACAAAATTGCCTCTAGCCGGCACATCAAATGGGCCGCACACATCAGTATGTACTAGGGCAAGGAGATCTGTGGCCCTCTCCCCATGTCCTACAAAAGGGAGTTTAGTCATTTTGCCTTGAAGACAAGATTCACAAGTTGGATATGACTCGAAAGTCAATGGACTCAATAGCCCATTTTTCTCCAATTTGTTGATCCTATCTTCTGCTATATGACCTAATCTCAGGTGCCATAGATATCTATCATTTGGACTATCCCTAGGTCGTTTGGCATTCACGTTTTGCTCGATAGTTAAAATAGGTACATCAATATGTAGCTGATAAAGACCATTAATAAGGAAACCATTTGCAATTTTATTTCTTTCATAAAGAATGTTACAATGGTCCTTAAAGAAGGTAATCACATAGCCTTCTAGTGCTAAGCATGAAACAGAAATCAAATTCCTACTGGCTGCAGGCACATAATAACAGTCTTTTAAAACTAAGTCTAAACCAGATGGTAATCGAAGAGGGTATGTTCCCACGGCTACTGCAGCAACTCTTGCTCCATTACCGATGCGTAGGATCATGTCTCCATCCCTCAGCCTCCTGCTATCCTCAAGACCCTGCATGGAAGTGCACAGATGAGCACTAGAACCAGAGTCAAGCACCCAACTGGATGCAGAAGAAACCGTAAGGTTAGACTCAATAACGAGCATACCTCCAGAAGGACCTTCCTTCTTGTTCTTCAGGGTGGCCAGGTAAGTAGGGCAGTTCTGCTTCCAATGGCCGTCGCTGTTGCAATGGAAATACTTTTCCTTTGACAGCGGCCTTTCTTCTTCGGCTCTGCCTTCTTCTTCTTTGCTCCTTCCACCTTCTGCTTTTTCACAGACTTCTTTTTCTTTCCATAAGACTTTCTTTTGGAAGAAGTCCATTCCATAGCAAGAACTGAGCCTTTAGAACCTTTCATAGAAAGCTCAGCGGTGACCAGCATATTCATTAATTCGGCCAAGGAATTTTGAAGTTTATGCATGTGGTAATTCATGATGAATTGCCCATATGCATCAGTCAAGGATTGCAGAATAATATCATTCTGCAGATCCAAGTCTAACTTCACACCGAGCTTCTCAAGCTCTTCCATGTCCTTGATCATCATCAGACAGTGATCTTGGACTGACTGCCCATCATGCATCTTAGCCTTAAAAAGTCATTTCGTGACTTGATACTTGGCTGCGCGACTCTGTTCACCAAACATCTCCTGCAGGTGAGCCAACATTTGGCGAGCAGTCCCGATATCTTCATGTTGGCGCTGGAGCTCATCAGACATCGAGCCCAACATGTAATATCTGGCCTTATTATCTTCGTCTATCCATTTTTCCAGAGACGCTCTCTGTTCAAGTGGATGGACGGGCTGGTAAGGTGGGAGGGTCCTGGTCCAATACATGGGTTAACTTCTCGAAACCCAAAATAATTTTGTAGTTCCTGAGCCAATCTTTATAATTGGGTCCGGTCAGTCTATGTGTGTCCAGGATACGTGCCTAATGGGTTGGACGCAGACATTTTTCTGTAGAGAGTCAAAGATTCTAGTTAGATACTGTAATTATGACTTGACCAATTTATTTAGGAAATTTTATTTTTAAACAAATTAGCTCCCACTATTTTCTCGGATCCCTACACTCCCTCTGTAGAGATGCAAAAATCTCCATGATTAATGATTTCTAGTGGGTGGTGCGGTCTCACCAACTGACTCATCACCTCACCTAACAGTTATTGGTGATGGGTTAGCCAATGAGTGAACAACTCTTGTTCAATGATTCTCTAATCATGGTGCACCCAAACTTGGTCTCTAATTCATGAATCTCACCGTATCCAAAATATTGATCCACTCCTTAGTTAAGTCAGACCCACCATTTGCATAGACTGGATTCCTAATTGAGTCTCTCACCGTATCCAAAATATTGAGCCCAACTCATCCTCCAGCCCATAGCATCCAATGCCTAATAGACATGGTTGCATCTTCTCGGTGCAACTGAGCCACTGTATCCAGCCGAGAACAATCAACCCCGGGAAGGGCCCGCACATCTACAATGGTGGAAGACCTCAGACTTAATCTTTTCTTACGGAGAATTGATTCAGGTCTCATTAAACTAGACTTGTCATAGTCATAACAATTATGACTAACCTAGTGGCATGGGTTAGCTCGGATTATTGACCACCTCAGATCAGAACTGTGTCAACAGATATGGCCAGGTAAGTGAGACCGGTGGAAGGAATATGCCATTAACTCGTACAAGAATGCATTCAGGTCGAGTAGCTTCCAATTAAAAATCAGTCGGTCGTATGTGCCAAACTTACCTTAGACACCAAATTGTTGAGCCAGAACCAATTGGGTTAGCCTACAATCCAGACTCTAACCTCTGAGCCTAATTAGGTCTTGCTTGATCGTGACTCGATCTTGACCCAGACTTAATCCTATTAGGCTGGTCAATTTAAGCATTGTTGATCCCATCTAACCAACTCTTGATTCGGTTTGATCAACCGCTTAGACCTAATTGAGCTACCCAAGCCCGAACCCAGTATTATGAATATGTCTTAGATCTAAAATTCTCAATTTTAGACCTAATTAATATTTCATAATCTTAATTTCTTAATTAAGTAGGGTTCATAAACAAAATATGCACAATAAATCCTAGGGTTTCAGGATCTAGGGTTTTGCAGAAAGTAAGTTTTGGGTTTCTGATTAAGGACGAACACGCAGCACCCCTACACATCATAAGAACACCCCATCGAATGGGAAGGAGAGGGCCTTTAAACCCTTCTTCATTCTTATGACCGGACGGCCAAGAGGAACGCCTTAATCAGGAACATGCAATACTACAAAACAGTTTTAGATCTATATCATATATCTCATATACAAATTAGATCTAATCATGGCATATTTTGCATACATCTCATGTATCGAATCATGCATATTTTTCAGATCTAAATTATCTCATAATAATCTAAAAAATTAGATTTAAATTGATCTAATCAAAATAAATTCTAATCTAGACAATTATGTAGAACTATTCTACAACTAGTCTAGACATGCATCAATCATATCTCATATGATGATATTTAAAATTAAATAATTTTTATTTACTATTTTTTAGATGTTATTATAATAATTATAATATCAAAAAATAGTAAATAAATAGATCTAAAATATTAATTTAATCAAATTAAATTAAATACATGCAAGACTATTCTATAGAACTATTCTATTTTAGAACTAGTCATGCATATTTTCTAATCTTAGATCCAAATTCATTTAATTTTAATTTTTTCTGATTTCAGATCTGATCACATCTCATGTGACATCTAAAATCATTATATTTTTAATTAAAATAAATTTAAAATTAGATCTAAACACTTTTAGAACCTTGGCTCTGATACCAGTTGAAGGAAAATCCTGATTTTTCGGGGTCCAGGTTCGTTCAGATCTGATCAGATCAAGAGATATATTTCAAAAATTTTTCTCTTTGATCTAATTCAGATCTAAAATATTTTAGATCTAATTTTATTATTTTAATAAATAAAATAAAATTAAGATAAATTAAATCAAATTTAATTTACCTTGATTGGGTAATCCTATTACCCGTTGATGATCCTGTGATGCAGCGGAAGGTTCTGGATCTAGCCACGCAAGTGCCTGGCCTCTACCGGTATCCACTCAGGCTGGATCTAGAGATCCTCTTCTTCTCTATCATGTCTCCAAAAATTAGATCTGGATCTGATCTGGAGGATCTTCAAAACTCCTTTTGAAGATCAGCAGTCGTCCTTTGCAGCAGTGCAGCCTTCTTGCTTTCTGTCGCCTTTTCTTGATCTGGAATCGCACCAACCAAAGTCCCAAACTATCCTTTTGGATGTGGAGAGGAGAGGAGAGGGAAAGGTTTGGCATGGAGAAAAGAGGAGGAGAGGCAGCCTTGGGGTATGGCTAAGAGAGAATCTATGAAAGTTGGGCGCAGGGTCTTATTTATAGACCCTGCTGTGATCCAACTCCTCTTCTTCCCAACCAATCACAACCCTTTGTGAAATCAGATCTAAATCTGATTGGTGGGATAGAATCCCTGGATTCAATCTTAGATGGGCCCTAGATTCCATCCTTAAGGTGGCACCTAAGACCAGTCAAAGTCCATAGGTTGAGGGTCACCTAAGTTTGAATCCAAAAAGGAGATGGAGTCCCTATCCAATATGGGACTCCTAGGCGCCTCCTACTTGGGGCACACCATCCTAGGCGTGCGCCCCCTCCTTGCCAGGTTCTAGCAGAGGGGACAGGCTCCCACCAGCTCTCCAATAGGTGCATGACACATGGGTCAATCAAAGTGTCCAAGGTCAAACGTTTGACCAGTCAAAGGTAGACTTTTGACCAAAGTCAAAAGATAAGAAATGGCAGGTGACCAAAAATGGTAGGTAATTGTCTTAAACTTATCTCAAAATAAGACAACCTTTTCTGACTTGGACAACCTCCAGTCAGACCATAGGTGAAGGCCTCTGATTGAGCACAAACTCCTTTGGCTCAGTCAGACAACTATTTATGATAGTAAAAGAAGAACGTTAGGTTCAATCGAGTGCTAGCACGATTTTCTTGAACCTAATTGAATCTCATTCAGATCAATTGAAAATTGGATCAGTTCAATTGATGATCACCAGATTCAAACCCTTATTTGTGTGATCCAGTTAGGTTCAGTTCTGTATGGTAATGGGATATGTCATGATCTCTATCATCGACATCATCGAAACTCCTTTCGATGGATCAGAACTCTTCTGATTCAGAACAGCTAGAATGATCGATCATCTAAATCATTCTAATTGCTCCCAAAATCCACCAGTGACACCTAGCAGTATATGGTGGCAACCCATCAGAGCTGAATGCGAACCTCTTGGTGCAGCTACCTGTGTGATTAAGTTCTTCTATCTTGAGCCCCGATCAGATTAGGGTTAAGGTGAACTCGTCAAACCCTAGTTTCTGTCATATGATGTAATCATTCGATTCAAGTCCGATGTGAAAACCTAAATAGAAACTCTTTCTATTATTTCACTCTGCCATGGCCATGGGCTTCTGGACTTGATTCTCATGATCATCATAGGGCTGCTCCTCTACCATCGAGGTAGATAGATTCCATCTTGATGTAATCCAGTTCCTACAATGAACATGCTATAGCCAACATACACCTCAGGGTTCTGAATGGCTAGGAGACCGAGTAATGGTGTAGTCAAACTATAACACCCTCAAGGTGAACTGTCGATGCACCTCAGGTTAAAGAACTAGACACACCACTGCAGCATCGAGTCAGTCATTGACGAGAAGGTAGACTTTCTAATGACTACTCGAGGTGGTCACGCTCAGTGCCCTCATTCTCTAACGAGTATCTATACTCTCGCTCTGATGTCTCCACACCATAGACTCAAGACTCATCTACTAAAGAGAAGCAATTATACACTAACCTTTTAGATCAATCACCATCCTCGTGATGATCCTATGGTCAGGAGCATTTTATGAGTTAATAATGAAAATTCATTATCTTAAATTTTCAACTCTTGAAAATATGAATTATCATTACCATTAACTCAAAGGATGTATCACAGACACTAAATACACATATGTGATAGAAAATAACCTATTTTATTGATATTAGTCAAAATTATAATTTTGCCCCTAGAAGTGTATTACAAGTGTCAGCCAATTCTGGCTTCTAGGGCACATATAACCAAGGTCCAAAATACTTTTGGACATGGAGAGGAGAGGGAAATTTAGATGGGATATCTTAATTTTTTAGTGCTTGGAGGAAGAGGGGAGAGATAAGTAGCCTTAAGGGGTATGGAATTAATCAATTTCAAATTCTCCAATCTATGGCTTATTTGATTTTCAGTCATGGGCTTCATCTACCGATCTTAGGGTCTTATATTAATATTCTGACTTTTTGTAGATCCAACTCTGCACCTTAGGTCAAAGAATTAGATACACTACCATAGCTTCGACCAATCGACGAGAATAACTCTTATGACTGCTGATGTCACACTCAGTGCCCTTATTCTCTAACGAGTACCTATACTCTCACTCTGGTATCTCTACATCATAGATTAAGACTCATCTATCCAAAAAAAATGTGGGAATCAGAGTCCCCTGGATTCCTCCAAGAAAATCCTAATTTTTCGGACCAGGTTCGTTCAGATCTGATCAGATCAAGAGATATATTTTAAAATTTTTTCTCTTTGATCTAGATCAGATCTAAGATATTTTAGATCTGATTCTTATTATTTTAATAATTAAAATAAAATTAGATAAATTAAATCAAATTTAATTTACCTTGAAGTGGGTAATCCTATTACCCGATGATGATCCTGTGAGCAGCGGAAGGTTCTGGATCTAGCCACGCAAGTGCCTGGCCTCTACCAGTATCCACATGGGCTGGATCTGGAGATCCTCTTCTTCTCTATCACATCTCCAAAAATTAGATCTGGATCTGATCTGGAGGATCT
The DNA here is from genome assembly GCA_006176705.1 of Cocos nucifera. Lineage (NCBI taxonomy): Eukaryota > Viridiplantae > Streptophyta > Magnoliopsida > Arecales > Arecaceae > Cocos > Cocos nucifera. The sequence continues at coordinate 100,624 of QRFJ01003973.1, forward strand.
TCAAAACTTCTTTTGAAGATCAGCAGTTGTCCTTTGCAGCAGCACAGCCTTCTAGCTTTCAGTCGCCTTTCTCTCATCTGGATTGCACCAACCAAGGTCCAAAATACTTTTGGATGTGGAGAGGAGAGGGAGAAGATGGGTTTGGCATGGAGGAAGAGGGGAGAGGCAGCCTTGGGGTATGGAATTTCAAATTCTCCAATCTAATTTGAGTTGGGCGTAGGGTCTTATTTATAGACTTTTTGTGATCCAACTCCTCTTCTTCCCAACCAATCATAACTCTTTGTGAAATCAGATCTAAATCTGATTGGTGGGAATAGAGTCCCCTGGATTCCTCCTTAGAGGGTGCCTAAGACCAGTCAAAGTTGGTTCTTAGGAGAACTCTAATCAGAATCCAAAAAGGAAGATGGAGTCCCTGTCCAACAGGGACTCCTAGGCGCCTCCAACTTGGGCACACGCCAAGGGTGGCGTGCGCCCTCCTCCTTGCCAGGTTCTGGTAGGGGGACAGGCCCCCACCAGCTCTCCAATAGGTGCATGACACATGGACAGAAGTCAAAGTATCAATGGTCAACATTTGACCAGTCAAAGGTCAACTTTTGACCAAAGTCAAAGGACGAAAAATGGTAGGTGACCAAAAATGGCAGGTAATGTCTTACAAAATAAGATAACCTTTTCTGACTTAGACAAGCTCTAGTCAGACAAAGTGAAGGCCTCTGATGAGCACAAACTCCTTTGGCTCAGTCAGGACAACTATTTATGATAGTAAAAGAAGAACGTTAGGTTCAATCGAGTGCTAGCATGATTTTCTTGAACCTAATTGAATCTCATTCAGATCAATTGAACTGGATCAGTTCAATTGATGATCACCAGATTCAAACCCTTATTTGTGTGACCCAGTTAGATTTAGTTCTATATGGTAATGAGATATGTCATGATCTCTATCATCGACATCATCGAAACTTCTTTCGATGGATCAGAACTCTTTTGATTCCAATAGCTAGAATGATCGATCATCTAAATCATTCTAATTGCTCCTAAAATCCACCAGTGACCCCTTGCAGTATATGGTGGAAACCTATCAGAGCTGAATGTGAACCTCTTGGTGCAGCTACCTGTGTGATTAAGTTCTTCTATCTTGAGCTCCGATCAGATTAGGGTTAAGGTGAACTCGTCAAACCCTAGTCTCTATTATATGATGTAATCATTCGATTCAAGTCCAATGTGAAAACCTAAATAGAAACTCTTTCTAATGTGAAAACCTAAATAGAAACTCAAGTCCAATGTGAAAACCTAAATAGATTGGTCATACTTCTTGCCTCTCCTAAAGTATCTCCGATCTTTTGAAGCTGATTTTGCATTATGAAAAGTGCATGAAGGAATCTATGGGAGCCATCTAGGTGTCAGGTCCCTATCTTACAAGTTGCTTTGATAAGGATATTATTGGCCAACTATGCATCATGATTATGTCGAATATGTTAAAAGGTGTGATCGCTACCAGAGGAATGCAAATATATAGCGGCAATCGACCTCTGAGCTTATGCCATTGAGTGCCCCTTGGCCATTTGCATAATGGGGGATGGATATACTTGGACCCTTTCTGATGGCATCCGGACAACGAAAGTTCCTCTTGAAGAGAAAAATCTTATTTTTCGATGCAGGTTCATTCAAATCTGATTGGATCAAGAAAAATATTTTAAAAATTTTTTTCTTAGATCCTAATTAGATCTGAGACTCTTCAGATCTAATCTTATTGGTTTGATAAAAAAATAAAATAAAATTAAATCTAATTTAATTATATCTTTATTATAGGTAATCCTATTATCCTATGATGATTTCGATGTTTGTCTGAAGTTCTAGATGTAGCCACGTAAGCACCTAGCCTCTATCGATATTGACTCAGGCAGAATTTGGAGATCCTCTTCTTCTTAATCTATCCTCCAAAAATTAGATCTGGATCTGATCTTGAAGATCTTCAAAATAGCTTTTGAAGATCAGCCATTGTCTCTTGTAGCAGTGATGCCTTCTTCCTTTTCTGTCGCCTTTCACTTGCTTGGATCACACCTAACTCATGCCCAAATCCTCTTAGGCATGGAGAGGAGAGAGAGGACCAGAGGGTGGCATGGAGAAGGAGGAAGAGGGGCTATGTGGCATGGGCTAAGATAGAAGATCTCAATTCTAGGCGTAGACAGGATTTATATAGATCCGATTGCACCATGCAGTGCCACATCATCCCGACCAATCATGGCTCTTTGTGTAATCAGATCTAAATCTGATTGGTGGGATGACATCATCTGATCTAATCAGATTATAGTCCCTCAAAACTCCCCTTAGATGGTGCCAAGACTGGGTCAAACAAGTCTTCTTGGCACCATCTAGGTTGATTCCCTGAAGCAACTGGAGTCCCATCTGTATGAGACTCCAATCCTTATCCACATGGGGTGCACGCCTCCCTAGGCATGAGCCCTTTATCTCTCTACCTTTTAGTAGGGGGACAAGGGTCAAAGTTTTCTCCTATGGGTGCATGACATATGGGTATATGTCTGAGTGTCAAAGGTCAACATTTGACCAAAGTCCAAAGACAAGATTTAGCAGGTGACGAAAATTGGTAGGTGTTGTCTCAAATTTATCTCATAAATTAAGACAACCCTTTTCTAATTTGGATAAGCTCCAGTCAGACCAAGTAAAGATTTCTGAGTGAGCCCAAACACATTTGGCTCAGTCGAGACAAGCTTTAATGATTATTAAAGGAGATTATTAGGTTCAATCATGTGCTAGCATGATTTTCTTGAACCTAATTGAATCTTATTCAAATCAATTGAATTAGGTTAGTCCAATTGATGATATCCAGATCTAAACCCTTATTTGTGTGATCCAGTTAGATTCAGTTTCATATGATAATGGGATATGTTATGATCTCTATCATCGACATCATCGAAATATCTTCCGATGGATCAGAACTTTTTTGATTTAAACAACTAGCACGATCGATCATCCAAATTATTCTAATTGCTCCAAAAATCCACCAGTGACATCTAGTAGCATATGGTGACAACCCATCAGACCTGAAAGTAAACCTCTTGATGCAGTTACCAGTATGATTAAGTTCATCTATCTTGAGCCCCAATCGAATTAAGGTTAAGGTGATCTCGTCAAATCCTAATTTTTGTCATATGAATTAATCATTTGATTCAAGTCCAATGTGAAAATCCTAATAGAAACTCTTTTCTATTATTTCACTCTGCCATGGCCATGGGCTTATGGACTTGATTCTCATGATCATTAGAGGGCTACTCCTCATCTACCGAGGTAGATAGATCCCTTATTGGTGTAATCTAATTCCTACAATGAACATGCTAAAGCCAACATACACCTCAGGATTTCGAATGATTAGAAGATCGAGTTATGGTGTAGTCAAACTATAACACCCTCAAGATGAACTGTCGATGCATCTTAGGTCAAAGAACCAGACACACCACTGCAGCTTTGAGCCAGTCATCGACGAGAAAGTAGACTTTCTCATGATTGCTCGAGGTGGTCACGCTCAGTGCTCTCATTCTCTAATGAGTACCTATACTCTCGCTCCGATGTCTCCTACACCATAGACTCAAGACTCATCTACCCTAAAAGAAGTGATTCGTACACCAATCTTTCGGATCAATCATCATCCTCATGATGATCCTACAATCAAGAGTATTTTATGAGTTAATAATGAAAATTTATATCTTAAATTTTCAACTCTTGAAAATATGAACTATCATTTCCATTAACTCAAGGAATGTATCACAAACACTTTTAAATATATATTATGATAGAAATAATCTATTTTATTATTTATGGTCAAAATTATAGTTTTATTCTTAGAAGTGTATTGCAAGTGTCAGCCAATCTAGCTTCTAGGGCACACATATCTAACAAACTCCCACTTGATCTAAAGCTAATTGGCTACTAATCTAAATCCCATCTTCTCAAGGTGGGCTTCGATCTTCTATTGGTCCAACGGCTTTGTGAGTGGGTCTGCTGTATTGTATGTAGAGTTAACTCTCTTGACCTCGACATAACCTTTCTCAAGGTAATCGCAGATGAGGTGGTATCGCTGCTCGATGTGCTTGGATTTTTGATGAGAGCTTGGCTCCTTAGCAAGGGCTATGGCACCATTATTGTCGTAGTACAGATGAATGACATCCGATGGCATCACTCAAATCTCTATGATGAACTTTCTATACCAGAATGTCTCCTTCATAGCTTCTGATGCAGCGATGTACTCTGCTTTCATGGTGGAATCTGTTATTACTATCTGCTTGAAACTCTTCCAACTAATAGCACCATCATTATACTCAAACAGACTCCTAGACTTTCGATCATCTATATTGGACATAAAATCTAAGTCGGTATACCTCTGGACTTTGAGTTCTCCATTATAAAAAATCAACAACATATCCTTAGTTCTTCTTAAGTACTTAAGGATATATTTCATAGAAGTCCTAGTGTTCTTCACCTGGATTTCGACTGATATCTGCTTCGTGACACTCACAGCATGGGCTATATCAGGTCGTGTACATAAGCATGGCATACATGAGGCTCCCTATTGCTGAAGCATAAGGGATCTTGCTCATGCATTCTATTCTCCTCAGGTGTGTTAGGGACACATTTTCTTGGAAGAGATGAATGCCATGTCTGAAGGGTACCAATCCCCTCTTAGAGTTTTTCATACTAAACCTCTTTAGCACTTCCTCTATGTACATCTTCTATGAAAGACCTAGCATCCTATTCGGTCTATCCTCTATAGACCTTAATTCCTAGAATAAAGGATGCTTCTCCTAGGTCTTTCATGGAGAATTCTTTAGATAACCACATTTTAACTATGGTCAACATGGGAATATCATTCTCAATAAGGAAGGATGTCATCCACGTACAAGTACGAGGAAAGACAATAGCGCTCCCACTGATCCTTTTTGAAAATACATGGATTCCTCCTTCATTTTTTGATGAAACCAAATAATTTGATCACATCATTAAAATGAGTATTCCAGCTCCGAGATGCTTGCTTAAGTCCATATATGGACCTTTGCAGCTTGCAATACCTTTGTGATCAAGTATCACTGGATGTGAAACCTAGCGGCTGTTCCATATAGATATCTTCCTCAAGATATCCATTTAAGAATGCCATTTTCACATCCATTTGCCATATTTTATAATCGAAATAGGCTGCAACAATGGCAAGCAATGTGTGGATGGAATTTTAGCATAGCTACTGGCAAAAAGGTATCCTGATAGTCAATGCCTTCATGCGTTGACTATAACCTTTTGCCACTAGTCTAGCCTTGAATGTCTCCATATTTTCATCTGCACCAATCTTTCTCTTGTAGATCCATTTACACCCAATAGGTACTATACCTTCTGGTGGATCTACCAAGGTCCAGACTTGGTTTGAGTGCATCGAGTCAATTTCTTACTTCATTGCCTCTAACCATTTTCTTGGAGTCGATATCCTGATATCGCCTCGTTCATAGGATTTTGGGATCATCACCATGAACTCCATTACCTATGAGGAACATTTTCTCTACTTTCTCTGAGATAGTACCTAAGTACCTCTCAGAGGGATTGAAAATTCTTTTCAATCTACGAGATGGAGGAGGTAGTGATTGCATTAGCTCAACCTAATTTGGTTCCATAGGTTCCTTAGCTCATTGCTCTTGTGAGACTTTCTCATCAAGCTTGATCTGCTTTCCAATGCCGCTATCTTGAATAAACTATTTTTCAAGAAAGATGGCATGTCGACTCACAATCACATTGTGGTTCTTTTGGAATGTAGAAATAATATCCTAATGACTCTTTAGGATATCCTATGAATCGAGCTCTAAAGGACCTAAAGTCTAACTTGTCCGCTTGTTGTCTTTTGACATGAGCCGGACAACCCCAAATTCTGAGATGACTCAGACTTGGTTTCTTACCATGCCATATTCTCATACGGTGTGGTAGGAACAATTTTAGAGGGAAACCCTATTCAGTAAATATATTGACAGTTAACAATAGTATCCCAAAGAAAATCAGGAAAGGTCTGTGAAGCTCATCATGGATCGGAACCATATCTAATAGGGTCCGATTTCCTCCATTCTGAAATTTCGTTGAGTTGAGGATGTTTCCTGGTGGAGTCCATTGAGAGACTATGCCATTTTTCTTGAGATAGTCTAAAAATTTTTGACTAAGGTATTCACCTCCTCGATCTGATCGAAGAACCTTAATGGATTTTTCAGTTTGCTTTTCTACTTCATGTCTGAATTCTTTGAACTTTTCAAAAGCTTCAGACTTGTGTCTCATAAGATACACATACCCATACCTAGATAAATCATCGATAAAGATTATGAAGTAGACAAAGTTGCCTCTAGCCGGCACATCAAATGGGCCGCACACATCAGTATGTACTAGGGCAAGGAGATCCGTGGCCCTTTCCCCATGTCCTACAAAAGGGAGCTTAGTCATTTTGCCATGAAGACAAGATTCACAAATTGGATATGACTCGAAAGTCAATGGACTCAATAGCCCATTTTTCTTCAATTTGTTAATCCTATCTTCTGCTATATGACCTAATCTTAGGTGCCATAGATACCTATCATTTGGACTATCCCTAGGTCATATTGATTCTTATGGCATTCACATTTTGCTCGATAGTTAAAACAGATACATCAATATGTAACTGATAAAGATCGTTAATAAGAAAACCATTTGCAATTTTATTTCTTTCATAAAGAATGTTACAATGGTCCTTAAGAAAACTAATTACATAGCCTTCTTATGCTAAAGGCATGAAATAGAAATCAAATTCCTGCTTAGCTGCAGGCACATAATAACAAGTCTTTCAAAGTACTAAGTCTAAACCAGATGGTAGTCGAAGAGGGTATGTTTTCCCATGACTACTAGCAGCAACTCTTGCTCCATTTTTGACATGTAGGATCATCTCTCCATCCCTCAGCCTCCTGCTATCCTCAAGATCCTGCATGAAAGTGCACAAATGAGCACTTAAACTAGAGTCAAGCATCCAACTGGATGCAGAAGAAACCATAAGGTTAGACTCAATAACGAGCATACCTCCAGAAGGACCCTCTCCTTCTTATTCTTCAGGGTGGCCAGGTAAGTAGGGCAGTTCCTGCTTCTAGTGGCCATCATTGTTGCAATAAAAATACTTTTCTTTGTCAGCAGCCCTCTTCTTCAGCTCTACCTTCCTTTTCTTTTCACCTACCTTCTATCTTTTCACAGACTTCTTCTTCTTTTCCAAAGACTTTCTCTTAGAAAGAAGTCTATTCCATAGCAAGTACTGAGCCTTTAGAATCTTTCATAGAAAGCTCAGTGGTAACCAGCATGTTCATAAGTTCGGCCAGAGAATTTTGAAGTTTATGCATATGGTAGTTCATGATGAACTGCCCATATGCATCAGTCAAGGATTGCAGAATTATATCATTCTGCAGATCCAAGTCTAACTTCACTCTGAGCTTCTCAAGCTCTTCCAAGTCCTTGATCATCATCAGACAATGATCTTGGACTGACTGTCCATCAAGCATTTTAGCCTTAAACAGTCGTTTAGTGACTTGATACTTGGCTGCATGCGACTCTGTTCACCAAACATCTCTTCCAAGGTGAGCCAACATTTGGCGAGCAGTCTTGATATCTTCATGTTGGCACTGAAGCTCATCAGACATCGAGCCCAACATGTAGTATCTGGCCTTATTATCTTCATCCATTCATTTGTCAAAGAGATGCTCTCTATTCAGTCGGATGGACGAGCTGGTAAGGTGGGAGGGATCCTGGTCCAATACATGAGTTAACTTCTTGGAACCCAAAATGATTTTGAAGTTTCAGAGCCAATCCTTGTAATTAGGTCCGATTCAGTCTATGGGTGTCCAGGATACGGTGCTAAGTGGGTTGGATGCAGACATTTTTTTTTTTTCTATAGAGAGTCAAAGATTCTAGTTAGATTTTTATAATTAATGACTTAACCAATTTATTTAGAAATTTTATTTTTAAATAAATTAGCTTCCACTATTTTCTCGGATCCCTACACTTCCTCTATAGAGATGCAAAAATCTTCCATGATTTAATGATTTTAGTAGGGTGGTACAGTCCCACCAACTGACTCATCGCCTCACCTAACAGTTATTGGTGATGGGTTAGCCAATAAGTAAATAACTCTTATCCAATGATTCTCTAATCATGATGCACCCAAGCTCGATCTCTAATTCATGAATCTCACCATGCTCGAAATATTGATCCACTCCTTAGTTAAGTCAGACCCACCATTTGCACAGATTGGATTTCTAATTGGGTCTCTCACCATATCTGGAATATTGAGCCCAATGCATCCTCCAGCCCATAGCATCCAATGCCTAATAGACATGGTTGTATCTTTCTGATGCAACTGAACTATTATGACCAGCTAAAAACAATCAATCCCAAGTAGAGATCCCCGTATATCTCAATGGTGGAAGAGCACTTAGATTTATCTTTTTCTAGGAAGAATTTGATTTAAGATCTCTTTAAACTTGGACTTAACATAGCATATACACATTTATGACACCTTGGCATGGGTTAGCTCGGATATTAGCCACCTGTAGATGAGGATTGAGTGCAAATTGTCCAAGATAAGTAAGACCGATGGAAGAAAATTGCCATATAACTGACAAGAAATGGCATTCGAGTCTAGTAGCTCCCATTAAAAATTAGTCGAATCGTATCTGGCAAACCTTAATCTTAGACACCAAATTAATTAGACTAGAACCAATTAGATTAGCCTATAATCCAGACTTTAACCACTTAGCCTATTAGTCTTAACTTGATCGATCATCATGTATGACTCGAGTGACTTCAGACATTAATCCTATTAAACTAAATCAATTTTAAGCACTCTTGAAATTCCATCCTACTATGCGAACCGTCGTATGCTTTTGCACTCATCGATTCTTTGGATCCAACCGTAGACTACATTGAGCTATCCAATCGAACCAATTATGAATTGTCTTAGATCTAAAAATCTTAATTTAGATCTAATATATTTTATAATCTTAATTCTTAATTAAAGTTTTAGGGTCATAAATAAGAATATATAAATAAAAAATTCCTAATGGGTTTTTTCCAGGGGAATCAGAGTTTTTTTGCTAAAAATATAGTTTTTGATTTTGGATTAAAAATGAGAGGCACAGCTCCCTACATCATAAAAGAACACCCCCATCAAATGGAAAAGAGGACTTTAAACTTACTTCATTCTTATGACTGCCAATGCGACCAAGGTAGCAGAATGCCTTAATCAGAAATATGAATAAATTTACAAAAAACTAGTTAGATTACAGTCATATATCACATAATAAAAATTATCTAACTAAAAACATGTTTTGCTACACTCATGTAATCATATCATCATGATTTTTTAATCTGAACATTATCTCTATAATATCTAAAAAATAAGATTTAAAGTTGATCATATCAATTAAATTTATTCTAGATATTTTGTAGAACATTCATATACAACTAGTCTAATAACATACATCTATCTAATCTCATAATGAATAAATTAAATAAAAGCTTATTTTTATTATTTTATAATCTAATTAATATTTAAATACAAAATAATATAAATAGATCTAAAAATTAATAGATTAATGTAAATTAAAATTATGATCATGTAGACTATACATAGAAAATATCTATTTCTAGTTAGTTAATGCATCTCATACATCTTAAGATCTGGATTATTTATTTTTAATTTTTTGATTTTAGAATTCTAATTACATCTCAATGTGCATCTCTAAATTAATTATATCAGATAAATTAAAAATAAATTAGTCTAATAAAGTTTTGGAACCTGGGCGTCTGATACCAATTGAAGGAAAAAATCATATTTTTTGATGCAGGTTTGTTTCAGATCTGATTTGGATAAGAGAAGGATATTTCAAAAAATTTATCCATAAGATCCTAATTAGATCAAGAGACTGTCTTAGATAATGAATTAATGGATCTAATTTAAAAAAATTAAATTAAATTAAATCTAATTTAAATGATACCTTTATTATGAGGTACCTATTACTTCTATGATGAATTTCCGATGTTATGCTAAAGTTTCTGGATAGTGACTACTATAGAAGCCACCTAGCCCTGCTACCGGTATCCCAACAACTCGAACAGGATTGAAATCTCTCTTCTCAATAGATTCCCAAATAGATTAGATCTGTCTTGAAGGGTCCAAAATATAACTTTTTGAATCAGTTCATTGTCTCTGGGCAGCTTCGCTCGTTAAATAATGCTAGACCTTTAAGAGACCAAAATTGCTGTCTTATAATACAAAGCTTCTAGGAATAATTATAACTTTGAAACTAATATCAATAAATGGTTATTTTCTATCACATTGTATTTAGTATTGTGATTACACCTTTAGTAATGGTGAATGAATATATTTTCAAGAGTTTGAAAATTTAAGACTGAATAATCATTATTAACTCATAAAATGCTCTCAACCATAGGATCAACCAGAGGATTGGTATTGATACCGGAAGGTTTGGTCCTAAATCATTTCTCTTTAAGTATAGATGAGTCTTGAGTCTATGGTCGTGGAGACATAAGTGAGAACG
>QRFJ01003974.1:0-34395 GCA_006176705.1 Cocos nucifera
TTATTAGGAGAACTTTTATACAAGAGGTAAGTTATTGAATCAGAAGTATTTTAGGTTATAGGCATTGCCACAAATTTTGATACAAGGGGGCAGTGGCGTTCACTCTAAGGAGAAAAACTGGTTTAAATAGCTCTTCAGACGAGTTGCCAAGACAAAGTATGAATGATGTTATAGCATGTGCTTAAGAGCCAAAAGGATATTTTTAGTTTATCATTTGCAGGCTTCTAGTTGGTGATGGGATTGATTATTTAGTACCCTGAAAACAAATGCAAAGTAACAAAACAGATGGTCAAGGGGAATGTGACTAGAAAATAGAGATGTTAAAGTAAGAATACAGAAGAACAATCTATAGACCAATCTATATCATGATGTCCTCATCTAAGAGCATATGGAGCTTTTACCATACAAATTAGATGCTAGAGTTTTACCGATCATCATAATGACTATAACTAGGAGGACAAGACAGATGCAGAGGAACATGGAATCAAATTTCGATAGTTCTCAAATAGCAACTTCAGATCAAAATGAAAGTGAGAAAGCAAAAAACTATAAGCCCTAATCATATTTACGAAGTAAAAAAAGTAAATAAATATGTGCATATTAGGGATTTATATAGAATAACGACAACAACAACATGAAAGTTGTATAGGAAATATTACTGTCACTTGTGGGAAAATTGAACATCAATGCAGCTCTAAGCCTTCTTATAGGGTACCACTCAACCAGATTTATGACCACAATTTCTGCATCCTGCTTAATTTTTCCCTCTATCTTTTGCCATAAATTGATTTCTTTTTCTATATTAAAAAAAAAAAAATCAGGTTCCTAAATTCAACCCTCTTAAGTTAGGTGCTTAGGATGTGACACTATTGCAAGGAAACCACCACATATTTTTTTAAAAAAAATTTAAAAAACATAAAAGAAAAAAAAGAAGCTAATGTCAATCCTCCAGATATTATCTAATGGACTCTATGGCATCAGAGGATTAGCATCAAGTTTAGAGTTGGTTTTGAAAGTTCTCAAGACTTCATGGTCATGAATCAAACCATAAAGTCAGATGATATAGATAGATGGCTTCTCCACAAGGTTGATGAACAACCACACGATGTTATAAGTGCAAATTGGGATCTCCAAAAGATGATCCACTAAAAAGACCACGAGGTACAAATTGAAGACTAATATCACAAAAAAAAAAACCTGCAGATGGACTCCTCAAAAATAATTGTTCTGTTACTAAAAGAGATAAAAGGAAAAGAATAGAAAGAAATGACAAAATGGAAACAGTATTGGTAATGTTTTGAGGTTGCACCTTGATGGTAGCGTCCATGTTGAAATTATCCACATTCCATAAGATGCATACTTCCAATTCATAACAAACTAAAATTCCCCATTCTGATTGTGTCATCAATCATAAACGTTTTCTTAATAGCAATCATATGAAACATTCTATAATACCATGTAAATTTTGATAAGTTGTCAATGGTATCGATGATCACGAGTTCAGGAAAACAAAAAAGGAGTTCTGACAATCTTCATATGCAATGTTAAGCAATCAAGAGCCTACAACCTACATATGAACCTCATAACCCAACCTTACCCTTCCAGAAAGTTGAATTGATTATCCCTAAATCAGATGAGTTCCTGCCAACCTCCAAGTATCTGAATCCATCACGAATCAAAGCTCTTATAATCAAAGCAGAACACTTAAGTTTTTATAAAAAAAAGTCACAAAAGGCTATTTTAAAATTATAATTTTATCTCTAGAAGTGTATTATAAGTGTCAGCCAATTCTGGCTTCTAGGACACACATATCTAACACATGGACCGACTGTCCATCACACATTTGCACCTTAAAGAGCCTCTTTAACACTTTGTAGTATGCTACGCGACTCTACTCACCATACAACTCTTATAGGTGGGCCAACATTTGGCTAGTAGTCTTCATGTTTTTGTGTTAGCATTGTAATTCATCAAACATTGAAACCAACACATAGCACCAACCTCATTATCATAGTCCAACAACTTATCATGAGATGCACTCTAATCGATGATCGAATGAGCTAGAAAAGTGGGAGGTTCCTTGTCCAGTACATAGGTTAGCTTTTTGGAACTCAAAACTATTTTCAAGTTTTGAAGCCAATCCTTAAAATTGGATCTAGTCAATCAGTGGATCTCTAGGATTCAGACTAGGAGATTAAACATAGATATTTTTCTGTAGAGAGTCAAAGTTTCTAGTTAGATTTATAATTGACTTAACCAATTTATTTAGAAATTTTATTTTTAAACAAATTTTGGGCTTTCACTATTTTTTTGAATCTCTATACTTTTTTGGTAGAGATGCGAAAGTCTCTATGATCATAGACTTTTATGGGGTGGTGCGGTCCCACTGATTGGCTCACCACCTCACCTAACAGTTATTGGTGATGAGTTAGCTGATGAGTGGATAATTCTTATCCAATGTTTTTCTAAACATGATACACCCAACTTGGTCTCTAATTCATGAAGCTCACCATACTCGAAATATTGCTCGACTCCTTAGTTAAGTCAAATCCACCATTTGCATGAACTGGATTCATGATTGAGACCCTCACCGTATCCAAAATATTGAGCCTAACCCATCCTCCAATTCATAGCATCCTATGCTTAATAGCTATAGTTGCATCTTTCCAAACAACTAAACCACTGTATCCAATCGAGAATAATCAACCCCAAGAAGGATCTGCACAACTACAATGGTGAAAGACAAATTAACTTAATATTTTCTTAGGAAGATTTTAATTTAGGTCTTTTTAATCCTTAATTAGTCATAATGGTTATGACTAACCTAGTGAAATGGGTTAGCTTGAATCGTTAGCCACCTCAATATAGAACTAGATCGACACAATCAGCTAGGTAAGTGAGATTGGTGGGAGGGATATGCCATTAACTTGCTATGGATGCATCCAGATAGAGTAGCTCTCAATTAAAAACCATTGATCATATCTGTCGGACTTACCTTAGACACCAATTAATCAGACCGAAACTGATCGGGTTAGCCTACAATTTAGGCTTGAACCATAGAGCTAGATTAGGTCTTGAAGTGGTCAACCACATGTAGCTATGAGTCAACTTTGACCAAACTTACATCTAATGGGCTAGTCAATTTTAAGCACTCTTGATCCCACCTAACCAACTCTTGATTTGGTTTGATCAACCACTCAAGCAAGACCTAATCAAGTTATCCATACCCTGAACCTATATTTTATGAAGATATCTTAGATCTAAAAATTCTTAATTTTTAGATTTAATTTATTTCATAACTTAATCCTTAATTAAGTCTAACAATGGTTCAAAAATAAAGTATGCATCAGATCCTAGGATTTTTGGATCTAGGGTTTAGCCGAAAAGTAAGTTTTCATTTTTTGATTAAGGATATATACACAGCACCCTTACATGCCATAAGAACACCCCATCGAATGAGAAGCAAGGGCCTTTAAATCCTTTTTACTCTTATGATCAGACAGCCAAGGAGAATGCCTTAATCAGAAAAATTAAACTATCGCTACAGAACTAGATCTAGCATATATATCATATATACAATTACAGATCTAATCTACAAATACTTTGCATAAATCTCATGTATCAAAATTAGAATGTGCATCTCATGCATCAGATCTGATTATATCTCAAATAAAATCAAAAAAATAAATTAATCTCATCAAATAAAAAAATTTAGATCTAAACTAATCATGATCTAGAACTATAAAATGCAGCTCTAATACAAGTTAAAGAAACTGCCACAGGATCGGCCTGATCGGATCAAATCGTGTAGTAAAATTTTAAAAATTTTAATCCTTGATCCGATCAGATCTAAGAGTTCTCAGATTTGATTAGATTGATCTAAAATAAAAATACAAAAATATGATTTCAAATATCACCTGATCTAGGTGAACAATTCAACCACAGCAATGATCTGATCGTCGATCGAGGTTTTGATTGTAGCCGTGCATGTGCACGGCCTCTACCAGCATCCACTCGGGTTAGAGCTGAAGATCTTCTCCTTCTAGACCTAATCTTAAAAAATCAAATCCTCAAACTTCATGTCATGCCTTCGATCCAATCTTCGGCAGCATCTTGATTGTCACATGATCCGAGAATAGTTGCGCAGTCTTCGTAGCAGTAGCACTTTGACTCTTCAAGTACTGATCTACCCAATGCTTGGGTATGGAGAAGAGGGAGAAGATGAGGGAGAGGAGGCATGGAGAAGAATGGGAGAGGCAAAGCCTAGGCACTGGCTATCAAATTAGTTTGCCAAACCCTTTAGCAATGTGATCTATTTATAGACCATGCACGACCCTAGAGTCCTAAGGCTTTGAGCAATCAATTTGCTTAAAGCAGAAGGACTCCATCCTAGCCTCCAAGCCATATCTGATTTCCTCAATTTTGTCGCACAAAATAGAGGGAAAATGGCGTTACAAAGAAAGGATAAAAGAGGGTTGGCATAGAGATAAGATTTTCCAAGAGTTTGAACCTTTTCAAACACCTTGAACCATTCAAAACCATTTGAATGGGCAACCTCTCAGGTATATCCACTAAGGGCGCACACCAAAAAGGGGCATGTGCCCTCTTTCTCCATGTAAAAAAACCATCTAGGGGCATGCACCCCAAGATAAACTTTAGGGGGCGCATGCTTCCTCCCTTCTTTCCTGCAAAGACTAGGTCAAATGATCCTTGTCCTGATTTCCATCGCATGAGATCAGGACATGCCTTGATCTGACCAAAACAAGTCTTGATCTGATCAAGACAAGGTCTAGTTAGATCAGAATAAATCCATACAGGATTCTTGGAACCAAATCTAATTTGACTAAGTTCAGATCAACTAGGAAGTCCATAGGAGGAGAAAGTCAAGTCCAATCATGTGCTAGCATAATTTTCTTGAACCTGATTGGATCTTATCCAAATTAATTGGATCATGTTAACCCAATTAATGACATCCAGATCCAAATCCTTGTTTGTGTGAACTAGTTAGATTCAATTCTATATGATAATGGGACATGTCATGATCTCCATCATTGACCTCATCAAAATATCTTTTGATGGATCAAAACTCTTTTGATTCATCCAATTAGAATCATCAATCATTAACACTATTGCCTAGAGGTAGCAACCCAAGAGGGGAGGGGGGGCAAATTGGGTTCTTTTAAAATTTTTAACCAAATTTATATCTAAATAAATATATGCTTTAATTTAAGTAAATTAGAGAATTTGTGAGGTGAAGGATTTAAACTATAGCAGAAATAAGATAGTGCATGAAAACTAAAAATCTAAACAATGCAAATCAGAAATAAAAGCAAAGTAAAGAAAGCAAGAACTAAAGCCACAATACAAATACATAAAGTTTATAGTGGTTCGGTGTAACCCGCACCTACATCCACTTCCAAAGCTTTTCTTGGGATTTTCACTATAATCCATCCTTGATTATAGTATGTTTATTTTTTTGGGCTCACAAACAAACTCAGTTGATTTTTTGGAATCACCAACCAAAACCTTACACTGATAGTTTCCAGGCTCACTATCAATCTACTTGATTTTTTGGGCTCACCAACCAAAACCTAATAAGTCCAATTCTAGGCTTGGATGGGCCTAATTCTTAAGTTTCTTTCTCCTAAAAAAACTTGAAAAGAAATAAAAATACAAGTTGAAAATTTTAGCTCAAAAATAAAACAGAATTTTAAACTCTTTGAGTGCGAAGAAGAGGTTGAATGATCAACTCTTTTGAAGCTTGAATACTCTTATTTGAGGCTTGAGAGGATGCTTAAGAAGTTGTAGAAGATAGCTCTTGAATGTCCTTTGAAATCACTGCATAATCTCTATCTTTTTCCCTCTTTTTGATGTGTAATGAAATTCCTTTTATTTAAAGGTAATTTCTCTTTTAATTCTGCTTAATCTTACTTTCAAATTGATTCTACACCTTTAAATACCTTTAGAAATAGTTGGAGAGTGAGTTTTAGCTATTGGATGCTCTAAAATAGCCATTGGAGATGAAAAAAAGCCATTGGGGGGAAGAAAGATCCATTGTAGAACTATCCATTGAAGGCTGTCGTGCATTTAGAGACTTCTCTATTTTTCTTGAGATGACTCGATTTCACTTCGAGATGACTTAAAAATCTTCGAGTCGTCTTGATTTTACTTCGAGATGACTCAAAGATTTTATAGTCGTCTTGGTCTTAGTCCATAGAAATAAGGTTTCTATCTCTTGAGATGAAGAAGACTCGAGCAGATCTCGAGTCCTCTTGAACCTATGCCAGAGCATTATACCAGCATACCAAATAGCTTGGAAATGACTTAAAATTTTCTAGAGATGGCTTTAGATTTTCTAGAGATGACTCTAAATTTTCTGGAGATGACTCTACTAAGTCTTGAACTCAAAAATTTCTTCTTTGAAGGCCTTGACATAGTGAATTTATGAAGATCTTTTTTAATGAATATTTCTTTAATTTTAATACCTGGAAAGACCTACATACATTCTTAAAATATATGATTAGATACATAATATTCTCAAAGTTTGGCAATCATCAAAATCAATCATGGAGTCAACAATCTTTTTCTTTTTGATGATGACAAAATCATTGAGTATATGCTAAAGAAACTAATATGAATCAAGAAAAGTATAATGAATTAAACTTTATAAAAATTCTTAATGAGCCTTTAATTCAATACAAATAATGTATAAGAATTTTGCAATGTACATAAAAAAATTAGTATCAAATTTAAATTTTTAAATGAGCTTCAAAATTAAGATTAGAAATTTATTTTTGAGTAGGAGTATGTTGCAAATTTAATTTAACTCTAATTTATCATAGAAAATGATTTGGTAATGAAACAAGTAAATAAAATAAAATAAGCACATGAAAGCTCAAATTAAAAAAGTAATTGATTGAAAAATTAAGTTAACATTTAATTTTTTAACTTAAATTAATTAATATTTTTAATCAAATCAAATCAAATGAATTATATGAAAGCTCTATTTAAGAAGATCATAAAGTAATTGATTAAAAATTTAAGATCCAAATTTATTTATCTCAATGCAAATTAATCAAAATTTTCAATCAAACTAAAAAAACTCTCCCCTTACATTGGAGATACCAAGAATTTATTTTTTAAATATTTTAATAATATTATCTCTCCCTATTTTTTATAATTATAGCTTAATTATTTTATCTTTCAACTTTTCTCTTTCTTTTTCTTTCAAATCAAGCACATTTAACATGAATTTAGCCACTAAATTGAGATTTTCTAAATTTAAAAAGCATTTTCAATTTCAAAGTTCTTTTCAATGAAATGATCTTTTCTCTCTCTTACTTTAGCAAATAAAGCCATTTCTTTGAAAGATTTTCTTGATACTAATTAAACTAAAATTTAGACAAAATCATAATTTTCTTGATAGTTTAATATCACTTAAAGATCAATTTGTAAATTTAGTTTGGTACTAATGATTTTAGTTTTGAATTGATAATGATAAATTAATTCAAATCAAATAATTTTAAGAATTTAGAATGATAAATTAATTTCAATTGATAATAGCTAATCAGTCAAGGCAAATTATAAAAAAAATTTTAATAACTCTTCAAAAAGATCATCTACTTCTTTTTTTAAGAAATATCAAGTAATTAGATTTAGAAAAGATATGTATTTTTAAATTTATCTCAAATAATATTATATCAAAAAATATAGCTGTATAAAATAAGATTTAAATTAAAGACATTCTTCTCTTTTTATCAAAAGATAAACTAATCAAATACATGATAAATAGTAAGCTATTTGATATTGATTAATTAAAACTGAAGTCCTCTTTAAAAGTTTAGCTTTAAAGATAAATAATAGCTTTCTTGAAATATCTTGCTAGATATCAACTTCAAAAGATTCAAGAAGATCATTTTTCAAATTCAAAAATTAATTAATCAAAATAAAGTATGCGTGTTCATTAATAAATTCTCTTTTAAGATTAAGAAAAGGCAATCAAATCAATGATCAAGAAAGGTATTCAAATCGATTTGGGGGATCAAAAATCAATCAATTAGGGGGTTTTAATAATCAAATAAAATAAGATCAAATCAAGAAAAAAATAGATGAAGGCTCTATGAGTTTAGTTCAACTAGAGAGTTTTGAAATCCTTAAAGGTTAACCTAAGAACACATCAAGCATTTGATTTTTATGATTGAATGTCTTATCTTAAAGTACTTATTTCATATAAAATTTTAAAATTTTTTTGATAATTTAGTATCTTATAATTTAAATTCATCAATTATAAAATTGATATATGAAGGCTTAAAATATCGTGCTAAATTCTTAAGATAAAAATATTTCATTCATAATATGATATATAGAAGAGAGCATGTTAATTTAAAAATTAAAATATTTAAATTATTGCAAGCATCAAAATGAATCATACTTATCAAAATATGAAAGGAATTATCATATGCATACATATTAACAAATTAGTAAAGTTAATCCAAATGATTATTGACGATGTGACGTAAGAAAGATCTAAAGTTTATGAATCAACATCCATTCTATTTCATTTCCAAGGTATCCATCCAAAAAATTTTCCTTCTTTTATTTCATTGGATCCTTGGTATACCTACAAAATCAGTTTGCAATTTTAGTATCCAAGATTTCTTGGGTCTATTGGAATTAGTTCTCAAAGTTTCTTTTGGAACCCAATTTTGCCTAGCCAAAGTATGGCCAATTCTTTTAAAATTATATTTTAAAATTTTATGGCCTACTTTATTACATTCGAAACACACTATTGAATCATTTTTAAGTGAGGCTCTAGTAATCAGATTTTTAGTATATTACTATTTTCTTGAAGAATTAAAACTAATTTTTATTTTATTGAAAATAGCCTTATTATTTTTATTTACCATAGAATAAAGATTTTGAAAGCTAAGGATAAATTTTTTAGCTAGGGGTTTCAAATCTCAATCTTTCTTCTTAATTTTTTTTCTCCTAAAAGTTCTTTCTTTTCTTTAGAAGATTTTCATTTTCTTATAAAAAATTTTCAAATTTTTATATTCATTTTTTAGCTCAATATTTTCTTTAGCTAAGAATTTTTTAGATTTAACTATATTCTTCTTTTTCTTAATTATAGTTTCAATTTGTTTCAAAAAATCTTTCTATTTTTTAGCCATGTTTTTCATATTTTTTAATAGATCTTCTTTTTCACTCAAAATTTTATTTTTCTCTTCAGCCAAAGATAAGTTAGATTTTCTAAGCTCTTTGTTTAGTAGCCTTGTCTTTTTATATTTATCCATTAGATCATTAAAGGCTTTATATAATTCTTCAAGAGTAAAACCAGAAGAGTTATTAATGTTTATCTCATCATTATTGACCATAAGTCAAGAATTTATACTATTTTCTTTTTCTTTCTCATTTAGCTTTTTTTTAACTTACTGCTCGTTAATTATTGCTTTCTTTCTCCTTTATTTCTTCTTCTTTTTTTTCTTTTCATCCTCACGAGCCATGAGGTATAGGTTGGGGTGAGCTTCTTTTTCTTCTTGGGAGCTTGATTCTTCTATTTGATTTGCTCCCTCATAAGTTCTTCCTAATTTCTTCCATATATATTTTGCTGAAATACATGAAAAAATTGCATTAAATATATTTAAGTCCAAGGAGCAATAAAGTATATTCATGGCCTTAGCATTTAGATGCATTGATTTTTTATCAACAAATGATGTATTTTGTGTGTGAGAGCCATTGATAATAATCTTCCATAGATTATAGTCATGTGCTTGAATGAATATTTTTATCCTAGCTTTCCAATATGAATAATTTGAGCCATCAAACAATGGAGGTCTATCTACAGAATATCCATCATTAAGAAAAGATTTAATTTGGGTTGCCATGATCTTTTACTCTTGATGGTGAAATCAAGAAAGGGCTAGAGCATCGGGCTCTGACACCAATTGTTGCCTAGAGGTAGCAACCCAAGAGAGGGGTGAATTGGGTTCTTTTAAAATTTTTAATCAAATTTATCTCTAAACAAATCTATGCTTCAATTAAGTAAATTAGAGAGTTTGTGAGGTGAAGGATTTAAATTACAGTAGAAGTAAGATAGTGTATGCAAACTAAGAATCCAAACAATGCAAATTAGAAATAAAAGCAAAGTAAAAAAAGCAAGGAAAGCAAGAAGTAAAGCCACAATACAACACACAAATTTTATAGTGGTTTGGTGCAACCTGCACCTACGTCCACTCTCCAAGCTTTTCTTAGGATTTTTACTATAATCCATCCTTAATTATAGTGTATTTATTTTTTCAGGATCACAAATAAACCTAGTTGATTTTTTGGGATCACTTACTAAAATCTTACACCGAAAGTTTTTTGGGCTCACTATCAATCTAGTTGATTTTTCGGACTTACCAACCAAAACCTAATAAGTCCAATTCCAAGCTTGGATGGGCCTAATCCCCAAGTTCTTTTTTTTCAAAAAAACTTGAAAAAAAATAAAAAATACAAATTAAGAATTTTAGCTCAAAAATAAAAATAGAATTTTAAACTCTTTGAGTGTGAAGAAGTGGTTGAATGATCAACTCTTTTGAAGCTTGAATATTCTTCTTTGAGGCATGAGAGGATGCTTGAGAAGTTATAAAAGATAGCTCTTGAATGTCCTCTAAAATCACTACATAATTCCTCTCTTTTTCTCTCTTTTTGATGTGCAATGGAATCCATTTTATTTAAAAATAATTTTTCTTTTAATCCCACTTAATCTTACTTTCAAATTGATTCTTCACCTTTAAATATCTCTGGAGATGGTTGGAGAGTGAGTTTTAGCCATTGGAAGCTCTGAAATAGTCGTTGGAGACGAAAAAGAGCTATTGAGAGGAAAAAAGATCCATTACAAAACTATCCGTAGAAGGCTATCATGCGTTTAGAGACTTCTCTATTTTTCTGTAGATGACTCGATTTCACTTTGAGATAACTCAAAAATTTTTGAGTCATCTTAGTTTCATTTAAGATGACTCAAAAATTTTGGAGTCATCTCGGTCTTAGTCCACAGAAATAAATTTTCTATCTTCTAAGATGGAGATGACTCGAGCAGATGTCGAGTCCTCTTGAACCTAGGCTAGAGCATTATGCCAGCATGCCAAATAGTTTGAAAATGACTATAAATCTTTTTAGAAATGACTCTAGATTTTCTTGAGATGACTCCATTAAGTCTTGAACTCAAAAATTTCTTTTCTAATGACCTTGACTTAGTGAATTTGTGGAGGTCTTTTCCAATAAATATTTCTTCAATTTTAACATATAGAAAGATCTATATACATTTTTAAAACACATGATTAGATATATAATATACTCAAAGTTTGGTAATCATCAAAATCAATCATGGAGTTAACAAAGATAATTCTAATTGATCCCAAAATCTACCAATGACACATAACAGTGTGTGGTGGCAACCCATCAGAACCAAATATGAATCTCTTAGTATAGCTTACTGTGTAATTGGGTTCTTCTATCATGAGCCCCAACAGGATCTAGGTCAAGGTAAACTCATCAGACCCAATACCTGTCATATGATTAAATCATTCAATTCGAGTTTGATGTGAAATCCTAATAGAAACTTCTTTCTATTATTTCATACTACTATGGCCATAGGCTTTAGGACTCAATCTCATGATCATCATAGGACTACTCCTCTTCTATTAAGATAGATAGATCTAATCTTGGTGCGATCTAATTCCTACAATAAATATGCTATAGCCAACATATACCTTAGGATTTCATATGGCTAGGAGACTGAGTTATAGTATAGTCAAAAACTATAACATACTCAAGGTGAACTATCGATGCACCTCAGGTCAAAGAACCAGTCATACGACTGCAACATCAAACTAGTCATCGACGAGAAGGTAGACTTTCTTATGATTGCTCGAGGTGGTCACGTTCAGTGCCCTTGTTCTCAATAAATACCTGTACTCTCGCTCTAGTATCTCCACACCATTGACTCAAGACTCATTTATCCTAAAAAAGTGATCGTACACTAATCTTCCAGATTAATCACCATCCTCATGATGATCCTATGATCAAGAGCAGTTTATGAGTTAGTTATGACAACACATGTCTTAAATTCTCCACTCTTAAGAATATATGTTATCATATCCATTAATCCAATGGATGTGTCACAGACACTTAGTACACAAATATGATAGAAGAAATAACTCTTTTATTAATTATAAGTCAAAATTATAAAAATACCCCTAGAAAGTATTTATAAGTGTCAGCTAATTTGGCTTCTAGCGCACACAAGTGCAACCTAATTAAGGATGATCCTAATCCAACTAGGAGTCCATTTAAATCAGATTAAATCATATTTAATTTTGATTTAAATTCTAATCTAATTAAAAATTAGGTGCACTCAAATCTTAATTGAATATAAAATTGATCTCTCTTGCAATTGACTTATCCCTAAACCAATTAGACTTGATCTAATCAAGTCCAAACCAAACCTAATTGAATCTCATTCAATTAGACTCGATCTTAGTCCTAATGCTCAATCAAATTAAGCCAATTAAAAATCGATTACTAATTAATCCTCCAATAACACTTACACTAGATCAAACATCAATCATATTGATTGTTTGATCTTTGAATGATTCATAATCATTGATCAACTATCCAATCAGATCAAAATCTCTAATGTATGTGATCCCATAGGTTCAAAGCTAAGTCGGTAGCATAAGAATAAATTTTTATATCAATTGAAGTGACCATCTAGCAGTGGTACACGATGGTCGGATAGGTTGAATGTATATAAAGCAACATTCAAGAATTCATATGAATATGGTTATCGTATAATTCATCCCTTTGATCTCTATGTTTAGGATGACTTAGGGTTAAACTATTAATCTTGGAATAGTACATCCATAATATGTTTCAAAGCAATCGATCCTATGTGTTGCCCAGCTATACACAACCTCTGTTGCACAAAATAGAAAACCCATGTTTCTATTTTTCGATGGCAAAATAGCATAGGTCAACTCATGGGTCAACCCTTTTGGGTGCCACTCAAAAACAAGCTTGTTAATCATCCCTTTTAGCATGAGTAGACCTGGGGGTTGATCCTTTTGCTAAAACTTGAATTTCTTCCACTTTATGCATCCAAAAATCATGAAACTACCTCCAAAAGATCAGAATTTTTCTTGGCTTGCTCTTGAGGCTTTTGAAATAAATTTCTTGACATCCAACTTTATGAAATTATAATTTTATCCTTTTTAAGCTTTTCTTAATAAGCATGCAATTTCTTATGAAACCTGAAATACACAATATATCTTTTTCTTAGCCAAAATCATTAGTAATTTTCTCAAATATTTTATAATCTTCAAAATCAATATTTAGAGCAACAATCTCTTCCTTTTTTATGATGACAAAATACTTGAGCATAAGCAAAAATATAACATATATGAAACATTGATTAAGAAATCATTGAGTAAGAATTTTTAAATTTATAAAGATACATCACTTGAATATTATTGCCAATCATTTGAATAAAATGTATCATGAGTAAATTGAAGATTGCTTATAAGATTATTTTCTTTGATAATTTTGCTTGCTTATTTTCTTTGATAATTTTATTGCCCAATTCTATTTCTTTACTCCCCCTTTTTGACATCATCAATAATGATCTTAAAGGGTTTTAAGAATGGAAAATGTCTCCCCCTCACTTTATTTCCTTTATTTTGCTGCTGAAAAAAGAGTTTATCAAAAATACATGTAGCAATCATATATTAACATTGCAATTTGCTCATATACAAGACATTGCTATTAGCATACTATAATAGAAATCATAATATTTCAATTGATATCAGTCATAATAATTGATCCAAACAGCATTCGTATAAAGAGAAACTAAAGACATATATATATATATATATAAAATATGACTGAAGAGTCATAAGATTAGTAGTCACAATACATAAGTATCATAAGTCAAACTACATAGGCCAACAAAAGTCATGGATAACAAAAAATACAACCATCCATGTCAAACAACCAAAAAGTACAAAGGCCATAAGCTAGATCCTAAAAACATAAGTTTGACAAAGCTAACTCTAAAGATGGAATTGATGAGAATCATCAGGGTCGGGATCTGAATCAGAATCAGAGATGTCATGCAGAATGTCGGGAGCAAAGCCACGAGGATGACTATGGCCATGTCTACCTCAACCTTGAGAAGAGGAACTAGCATGAACAAGAGTAGCATGAACAAGAGGATGAGAAGGTCTGGCAGCAAATGAAGATGAGGTCTGAGACAAGAGAATAAGTTGAATGGAGTCAAGCTGTCCCACTGCTCTCGATAGAGACTGCATGAGAGAAGCAATTGCAGTAGAGACAACATCACTAGATCATCTGATCTCATCCTTCAAAGATTCAATCCCGGCCTCCAATGCATAATAAAGACTATCACCCTCAGTCAATAGAACAAAAATGGAAGGAACAAACTCTCTCGATTGAGGAAGTCCTAATGCCATCACCTGCCTTTGAAGATCCAAAACTCTCCCAATCAACCTCAGAATAGAACCATCAAGATCCTCAAATCGAGCAGACAAGACTGTGAGCATCCAGAACACTATAGAGATATGAGGAGCCATCGACTGATCAGGTAAAGAGTCAGTCTGAGATCCTCCTCTCAAGCAAATTTTGAGGTGCTACTGCTGGCAAACTACTGGAACAAGAGAGTGGCAACCTACTGAGAAATCATCTGAAGCTGATCATCTACAAGTCTGATCATAGTGGAATCTCCTCTACTCCTAGATTGAGGAACAGATGAATCTCTCCTCACTAACTCGAAGGACCTACCTCATGATATGATACCAACTAAATGTCTGGTGAAGCTCTCCACTCACGAGGTGGTGAAGATGGTCCTTCCTCCTCTGGTCTATCCTCCTCCTCAGCTCCCTTCGACCAACCACCATCACTTTTAGAGAAGCCCATTCCGTATAGAGTGTGGCAGTTGATGGTGTCTATGTGGGATAATCTAGCAATGGCCTATCGCTCAAAGCTAACTTCGAACCTCTTAAATACCAAAGTGAGGGCCATACCATTAGGCAAATATGCCTTAGAACTATTCAAGGTCTCCCTCATGGCTTCAATCATAAGATCTGGGAGGTTTCGGGGGTCTCAAAAATCACATGAAATATAATGCATATGTCTCTACTAGATAAAAGGTCATGTCTACCACTCCTCGGAACAAGTGACTTAGTGACCATATGGTGGAGTCTTATTTCTACAGAAAGAAATTTGGCTTCTAACTTGTTCTGATCTCTTATAGTACCACTCCCAAAAATAACTCGAAGTCCATCCTCTTTATGTGCAAGTTCCATTTCATTGTATTCTTCAAATGGTAAATGTAAAATCTCCCCTAAATGGACTGGGTCAAGTATAATATCAACACCTTTCATAGTAGATTTCATTGTTCGGTTGGAATAACTCAAATTCAGATAAAATTTTCTTACTAAATCAACATAGGTGTCTTCTTTCAACTGATAGTAAAATTTCTATCCTTGATTTTTAATTTTTGAGCCAACAATGAACCCTTCTCTCTTAAACAATCTAAAATCTATATTTTTTCTAGGTTCAACTTTTTAGTTAGAGAGGGGTACCTTGCTCGAACTGAGAGGAGACTATGAAGGGGCAAGAACTAGGCCAGGAGAACGAGTTGGAGCCGGTGGAGATGCTGGAGCCACCCTTTTCCTTCTCTCTTCTTCCTCCAAGCCTCGGGTTGATCTTCTTCTTTGAGGGAGTTTCATTTTAGGAGCCATTCCAAGTGCAAGAGAGCTTGAAATTGATAAAGAAACATCGGAGGAAGTTGAATGGAATGGATTTTGAGGGGTAGAGGGTGGATTAGTGGAAGAGAGGCCAATGGTGGGAGGATCGGTTTTGAGGCTAGGGCTTGCTTGAAACCTTGAATCTGCCCAAAAAAGAGAGAAAGGAGAGAAGATTTGGACTCTCTTATGGTCGATTTAGGTGAGAGATCATGAATATTTGGAGATTTTAGGCTGGTTTTTGTAGTTAAGGAAGGGGGGAAGAAGGCTCAATTTTGATGAAAGAATGGGAGAAGATGAGGTCGGCCGGTTTGTTCGAAGAAAGGCGCCCAATAGATTTTTCCCAGCTAAACAAAGGCGCCCAATAGATTTTAATAAGAGAAAGACCAAAATGCCCTAGGGTCAGCCCTAGGGACAACCCGAGGCACTAAAAAATCAAAAAAAATGAAAAAAAACCATGAAAAATTTGGGATTAAGGGGAAGAGTTCCACTCATAAGATTGGTGATAGGAAGAGTGGGTTTGAGATTTTAATGATAGAAAAATGAGAGATGAGCTCAAGACTTAGTTTAGCAAAGTTTAGACAAAATAGAACTTGGAATAAAAAAGGTACTTAAGTTGAAGGATTAAGGATTCCTAGTTCTCTCATAATCTCACATAATCTATACTCACTTAAGGCCTTAGTAAAAATATCAGCCAATTATCTTTCAGTACAAACATAAACAAGAATTATGTCATTATTTTGAACATGCTTTCTTATGAAATGATGTCTTATTTCAATGTATTTTGATTTAAAATATTGAATCAGATTTTTAGTTAAATTAATGGCACTAGTATTATCACATCTTATGGGAGTTTTGTTAAGTTTGATGCCAAAATCCTCAAGTTATTACTTAATCCACAAGATTTGTGCACAACAACTTCTGGCTGTAATGTATTTTGCCTCGACCATAGACAATATTATTGAATTTTGCTTCTTGCTAAACCAAGAGATTAAGTTAACTCCTAAGAATTGGCAAGTTCTACTAGTATTTTTTCTGTCTAATCTACATCCAGCAAAGTCTACATCTAAATATCCTATTAAATCGATTGATAAATTCTTAGAATGAGTTTTTTTTTAGGTATTTAAGTATTATTTTAACAACATTTAAATGTGATTCTTTTGGATTAGATTGAAAATGAGCACATAAATAAATAATAAATATGATATCTGGTCTACTGGTAGTAAGATACAATAAAAAACCAATCATGGCTCTATAAAGTTTCAAATCAACACTTTTACCTCCTTCATCCTTGTCAAGCTTACATGATGGGCTCATGAGGGTACCAATAGCTTTGGAGCTCTCCATCCTTAATCTTTTTAGTAGCTCTCTAGTGCACTTGCTTTGATTGATGGAGATTTCTTTCTTTGTTTGTTTGATTTGAAGTTTGAGGAAGAATGTAAGTTCACCCATCATGCTCATCCCGAACTTTTCCTGCATGAGCTTAGCAAAATCTTGATATAAAATTTTATTAGTGAATCCAAATATAATATCATCAACATATATATATATATATATATATATATATATATATATATATCTATATTACTAAAATATTATCATGATTTCTTTTAATGAAAAGAGTAGTATCGATATTTTCTCTTGAAAAATCATTATTAATCAAAAACTTAACCTTTCATACCAAGTCCTAGGTGCTTATTTTAGTCCATATAAAGCCTTATTTAATTTGAAAATATGATTTGGAAAGGCATGATTTTCAAAATTGGGAGGTTGTTCTACATATACTTTTTTAGCAATATATCTATTTAGAAAAGCACTTTTGATATCCATTTAAAATAACTTAAAGTTCATAAAGCAAGTATAAGCAAGTAAAAGTCTAATTACTTCTAATCTAGCAACTGGTGCAAAGATTTCATCAAAATTAATTTTCTTTTCTTGATTATATCCCTTTGTAATCAATCTTGCTCTATTCCTAACTATATTTTCATTTTCATCCAATTTATTTCTATATACTCATTTTGTACCAATTATAGGATGATTTTTAGATCTTGATACTAAAGTCTATATATTGTTTCTTTCAAATTGATTAAGTTCTTCTTAAATTGTATTAATTTAATTATAGTCTTTTTTAGCTTCATCTTCATCTATAGTTTTAGGTTCAAAATATGATACAAATGCAAAGTGATTACAAACATCTCTAAGTGAGGAATGAGTACTTACCCTATGTGTTGGATCACCAATAATTAGTTCTTTAGGATGATTGTGAACATAGCTCCATTCTTTTGGAAGATCATTTATATCTTGAGGTTGTTCTTGTTGTTCTTTACCTTCAACTTCTTGTTTGTCCTCATGTTCTTCTTCATTTTGAATTTTTGAGTCCTTTAGGATGAGCTCATTCATCCCTTTTATAATAGGACCTGCATCATCATTACCTTCACTCTTCCTTGATGGAAGATCATTAGTCTCATTAAATACAATATGTATTGACTCCTCTACTGCTAAAGTTCTTTTATACAATATGTATTGACTCCTCTACTACTAAAGTTCTTTTATTGCAAACTCTGAAAAGAGGAGTAACCAAGAAAGATAGCTTCGTCGAATTTAGCATCAAATTTTCCCAATCTTTCTTTACCATTATTCAAAATAAAACATCGACAACTAAAAACATGAAATATGCAATGTTTGATTTTCTTTCTTTCCAAAGCTCACAAGGTGTTTTCTTTAAAATTGGTCTAATTAGGGCATGATTTAAAAATATAACATGTCATGTTAATTGCTTTCGTCCAAAAATATCTTGGAAGGTTGCTTTCACATAGCTTGGTACAGGTCATTTCTTCAAGGATTCTATTTTTTTCTATTATCCTATTTTGTTGGCATGTCCTAGGTGCTAAAAAATTATGGTCTTTACCTTTTCATCATAAAAATTTTCAAAGTCTTGGTTTTTAAATTTGGTTCCATGATTATTTTGAATACTTTAAATTAAAAATTCTTTTCCATTTATAACTTTTTGACAAAATTTTGAAAAAATGTGAAAGTTTCTTTTTATGTGCCAAAAAGAAAACCCATGTGAAACATAAAAAATTATTGATAATTACAAAACCATATCATTTGCCACCTAAACTAGTAGTTTAAGTGGATCCAAATAAATTCATGTGTAATAATTCCAATGGCCTAGAGATTGAAACTATATTTTTAGATTTGAATAAAACACTAGTTTGCTTACCTAATTGGCATACATCACAAATCTTATCTTTTCAAAATTTAATTTAGGTAAACCAGTAACTAATTTCTTTTTAATGAGCTTCGAAAGAGAGTGCATGCTTATATGTGCAAGTCTATAGTGTCAAAGTCAACTAGTCTCATTAATTTTGGCATTCATAGCTACTAGGCATTATATATTTATCATGAAAAGATCATTCAAATCTACTATATATATATATTGTCATGCCTATGCCCAACAGATTTAATGCCATCTTCATTGGGACTAGTTATAATACACTATGAAAATTCAAAAATGACTTTGTACCCTTTGTCACAAAATTAACTAATGCTTAATAGTTTATGTTTTAGACCATCTACTAATAAAATATTTTTAATATGTTTGGAGGTAGTGATACCAATGTTACTTATGCTGATGATCTTTCCTTTATCATTATCTCCAAAGATGACCATCCCTCTATTTTTAGCATCAAGTAAAATGTATTGGGATTCATCATCAGTCATGTGTCCTGAGCACCTGCTATCAAGATATCATTTTTAATTTATTCCTTGGGATGCAAGATACACCTAGACATAAAATCAAGTCTTCATTTTAGGTACCCAAGTTTTTTTGGATCCTTTATGGTTAGTCACAATAATCCCTTTTGGAACCTATATTTTTTTCATATTTGAATTTTCAGCTTTACAAGAAAAACATGTATAGAATTTGTGTCCTACTTTACCACATTTAAAGCAAGTAATATATGAAAACTTATTGCTTGATAAATTCATAAAAATATTTTTTAAAAATTTTTATTTCTTTAAGGAATTATAGCCAAAATCAGCTTTGTCATAAATGACTTTTTGATTTTCAAGAATCATTTGCAGTTTGTTTGAGCTTAAAGTAAATTTTTCTACCATTGGTTTAAACTTTGCAATCTCATTTTCCAAGTTTAGATTTTCTTGAGTTAAAGCAAGTTTTTCAATTGAAATGTTTCATTTTTCTTTATTAAGGATTGATTCTTTAAATTGAGTTTCTTATTCTTAACCTCTAATTTCTTTAAATCATCTACTAAATCATAGAAAGCTTCTTGAAGTTCTTCAAAAATAAAGTCATTAAAAATTTCAGCATTTACCTCATTTTCATGTGCCATAAGGCACAAGTTGGCTTATTCATATGACTCTTCTTCTTCGAAGCTTGAGTCATCACTATCACTCTATGTAGCTATCATAGCCTTTTTCTTATACTTCTTGGGGCCTTTCTTGAGTTGTGGACATTTGGATCTAAAGTGCCCCGGCTTCTTACACTTGTAACAAATAAGAGGCTACTCCTTATCCTTCTCCTTACTATGCTCCCCTTTTGTAGGTGGCCCTCTCCGCATTCCTTGTTTTCTTTCCTTCAAAAATCTCTTGAACTTTCTAGTGATGAGAGCTAACTCTTCATCTTGTTCATCATCTTCTATTTGATCCGATTCCTCCTCTTGTTGAATAGTAGACTTGAGGGCAATTATTTTTTTCTTCTTGACATCTTCTTCTTGATGTTGTTTCATGCTTAGCTTGTGTGTCATAAGCAATCCTAGAAGCTCCTTCAAAGGTAAGATATTCAAATCCTTGGCTTCTTGAATCATAGTTACTTTGGCCTCCCATATTTTTGGTAAGGACCTAAGAATCTTCCTCACAAGATTACTATTAGAATAAGACTTGCCAAGACACTTTAGACCATTTATAATGTCTATAAATCTAGTAAATATTTTAGTTATTGATTCATCATGCTCCATTTTAAAGAGTTCATATTTGTGCTCAAGCATGTTAATTTTTGACTCTTTAACTTGATTAGTGCTTTCATGTGTTACTTCTAACTTGTCCCATATTTTCTTAGCTAACATAGATATTGAAATATGATTAAATTTATTAGTATCTAAAGTATAATTAAAACATTCATGGCTTTAGCATTGAGCTGACGCATTTTCTTACCAACCTCATCCTATTCTCTTTCGAGTTTGGTTGATTCCATGCCATCAATTATCTTAGTAGGTGTGTGTAGTCCATTAACTATGATACTCCATATATCATAGTTAAGTGCTTGAATGAAGATTTTCATCCGAGCTTTTCAATAGATGTAGTTTGACCCATTAAAAAGTGGAGGTCAGTTTGTGAACTGCCCCTTAGCTAATAAGATACAAACTTGGTTTGCCGTAGATCTTTGGCTCTTGATGGTTAAATCAAAATAGGACTAGAGCACATGGCTCTGATACTACTTATTGTCTAGCTATGCAATCCAAGAGGGGGAGAGTGAATTGAATTTTAAAATTTTAAAGATGATTTAGAATTACAAGGATTATGTAATGATAAGCAAATGAAATGTAGTGGGTGATTTAAGTGAAGTGAAGAAGTGAGTAGCAAGAAAAACAAAGAAATAAGGAGATAAGGATAAAAGTAATTAAGCACACCATAAACAAACAAGATTTATAGTGATTCGATGCCAACCTTGCACCTACATCTACTCCCCAAGCTCCTACTTGGAAATTTAAATCCACTAACTATATTGAAATTAAATACAATGTTGAAAACCTTTGACTCTAGCTATTCCAAGCTAGAAAACTTGTTTCTTGAGTTCAAGCCAATCCAATATAATCCGATTCAAGGTTTAGATCAACCTTCCAAAGTTTTGAAATCCTTTCAAAATTTAAAATCAAGACAAAAATAGAGTATAAGAGTTAATGACAAAGAAATACAAGTTTAGCTCTCTTAATAAGCAAATAGAAACTTTAAGAACACTTTACACAACTAAGGAGAAAGCTTTTCTAATTTTTCTCATGATTGTTGAAGACTTGAATGAGCTCTTGAGGGGTAGATGAACTTGAAATAAAAGCTTTTTTTGCTTGAAGAGGGCTTTTTGCTAGGGCTAAAAATGAATGCTTGATTTCCCTTATGTATTCCCTTCTTTTGAAAGCCTTTATATCCTCTAGGAGTGCTTGAGAGTGAATTGGATAAGTTTGGAGCCATTGGAGTGTCATTTAAGAGCATTAAATATGGTTGAAATGGGCTAAAAACTAGTCATTATAGGAATTTTCCATCGTAGGGGTTGACTCATGAGTTGACTCATGACACAGGAGAATAGAAAATTCTATTTCTATTTTTGGATGACAAAATAGCAGAGGTCGACCCATGAGTCGACCCCTATTATACAGAACAGAAAATCCCTATTTCTATTTTTGGGTGGCAAAATAGCAGAGGTTGACCCATGAGTCGACTCATGTGTCGACCTTATTTTGTGCCACTCTAGGGTCAACTCATGGGTTGACCCTTTTTTGTGCCACTTAAAAATAAATGTGTTAATCATCTCTTTTAGCATGAGTAGACCTAAGGGCCGATCTTTTTGCTAAAACTTAATTTTCTTCCACTTTATGCATCCAAAAATCATAAAACTACCTCCAAAAGATTAAAATTCTTCTTGGCTTGCTCTTGAGGCTTCCAAAATAAATTTTCTTAACCTCCAACTTTATGAAATTATGATTTTTTCCTTCTTAAGCTTTCTTTAATAAGCTTGCAATTTCTTATGAAACCTGAAATACACAATAGATATTTTTTCAAGCCAAAATCATTAGTAATTCTCTCAAATATTTTGTAATCATCAAAATCAATTCTTGGAGCAACACTGTGACTCCTCACAAGGACTATCCTGACCATGATTTTGCTAAATTAAAATCATAATTATTTACAGCTCCTAAAATCAGAAGTGGTCAATCCTTCTTGACTCACACACCGACTTCACAAGTACTTGACTGTGCCTAGAAATCTTTCATCACTAAATTAAAAATTTAGATAATCTAACATCAAAGTATAGTGAATTTCTTGCAAGTCACCATGGTGATCTTGAGTCCAAGGGATACTTATACCCATATCCCATCAGAGCAATTCTTGATAGTAGAGTGCTCTGAAGTTGGTCATGTTCAATGATGATGTACCCCTCATCTTACCGCATGACATATCAATGTCCCCACACTCCTTAATTAAGAGGACAACCAACCCATATGGTATATAATGACGTACACTTGATAAACATTGTCATCCTAGGTAACAATGTATCATTTGGTCGTGAACAAATTTAAGGACTAAATAATAAATCCTCTCTTTATCAAATCTAAATAGTCCTAAGAACTTCATCACAACATAGAAGTTTATAAAGAAGATGTACACTTATGATTAAAAAGTCAGAATAAATATTTTAACCATAATAAATTGTTTACAATTACTTGATTAGCTCAACCATTAGTAGGCTGACAATTGGCTTTGGGACATATTTTTCAACAAGACCACTATGAACCTTATGCACATGAATCCATATTTTGATTTATACTCAATCATGATTGAAGTCATGAATGCAATGTTCTAAATATGATGGAGTGTGTATGGAAGTTGTGAGTAGGTCAACAAGAAATTGATCACTCCTAGTAAGAGAAGATAACATCCTATGTATTCTCATCTCTAGATAATTTGAGAAGACTTGGCAAAGTAGAATGAAAATTAGATAGGATTTCTAATACTTCATTAAAGTTATCACTGATTGATGAAGAATGATAAGAATATGTGTTTAAGTTTGACATAAATCCATACTCATAAACATATTCGGCATGTAGGATGATCGAAGGATTGAGTTGCACGAAAACTTTCCACTGAAAGGTATATTTGATATTTTTATTAAATTCTACATCTTCTAGATAGTCTGCTAGACATCAATCTTGACTTGTAGATTCTTTAATTAGAACATTTTCTAATTACTGAATTCAAATTAGCATGAATTGGACCTTAATCGGTTAAGAATAGATTTAATCAAATTAGGTTAAAATTCATCTGAACTTACTACTGGCTAGATGTGGAGCCTAATGGGTCACACACATAAGAAAATTGATCAAAGAGTTGGTTTGATAAGGTTGATTAGACCAATAGATCTAATTGGTTAGCCAATGAGCATGCTACCACATGTAGCTAACCCTAGATCCTACTTTTGGATCGAATTTGATTCGAACCTGATTTAATTTTTGATCCAAATTAGTTGGACATTAATTTTGGTTAACCTTTGATGTGGGCAGCCATTAGATAGTGCCACATGGCCCCTATTGGCATTGGAATGATAGAGTCCAACGGGTAATGGATTCTATCTATAATTAGAGCATAAAATGGTTGGCACTGGTTTATCTTGGAATGGAGGGATCTATAGAGTCCTTCTAGAATGGGTTTAAGACCCATGTTGAAATTGATCCAACCATCTATCAGCCTAGCACATGTTTCAAAACATGTGGTGGCATGATATGGCATGGAAGAAGGAAACAGCCAAGGCACATGCACGTAGAATTTCCCAAAGAGATGCCTAAGAGTCCTTCTATTTTAAGGTAGAAGGAGGTGCTTCTCAAGGGGTTTCAAGCATGCATTTAAATTATATAAGCTTCTCCTTGCCATGCGGAAAAATCAGAGAAGTTTTGATTTCATTTGAAATGCTACTTGCATCTCTTTTGAAGGCGCATGAGTGGGATAGGTTGTGAATCGATGTATCATCCTGAAGAGACCTTCCGCTATAAGGCTATTATTTTGTGATATGCTCTTTGGTTGGGGCTGTTGGAATGTATGTAGAGTCGCTTCTAGTGCCCCCTCTTTAACTATAAAAAGGGGATGGTAGATGGGAGTGTTAAATATGTGCCTTAGAAGTCAGATTGGCTGACACTTGTAATACACATTCTAGAGATATTTTTTAAATTTTGACTATAAATTAATAAAAAATTATTTTCTATCATATTATATATTTAAAGTATCTATGATACATTCTTTGAGTTAATGGGTATGATAAATGTATATTTTTAAGAGTTGAAAATTTAAGGCATGTGTTGTCATAATTTACTCATAAATTGCTCTCGATCTACGATCATCACGAGAATGATGATCGATTTGGAAGATCGGTGTATGATCACTTTCTTAGGATAGATGAGTCTTGAGTCTATAGGTGTGAGACACTAGAGCGAGAGTATAGGTACTCATTAAGAATGAGGGCACTGAGTGTGACTACCTCGAGCAATCATAAGGGAGTCGACCTTCTCGTCATGACTAACTCGATGCTACAGTAATATGTCTGGTTTTTTGATCTGAGGTGTATCAACAATTCACCTTGAGTGTGTTATAGTTTGACTACACTATAACTTGATCTTCTAGCCATTTGGAACCCTGAGGTGTATGTTAGCTATAGCATGTTCATTGTAGGATTGGATTACACCAATAGGAGATCTATCTACCTCAGTAGATAAAGAGTACTCATATGATGATCATGAGATCGAGTTCTTAAGCCCATGGCCATGGTAGTATAGAATAATAGAAAAGAGTTTTGTATTAGGGTTTCACAATAGACTCGAATCGAATGATTCAATCATATGATGGGGTGTTGGGTTTGACGAGTTTACCTTAACCCTAATCCTATCGGGGCTCATGATAGAACCACCCAATCACCTAGATAGCTGCACTAAGAGGTTCATTTTTAGTTCTAATGGATTGCCACCATATACTGCTAGGTGTCATGATGAATTTTGGAAGTAGTTTGTTGTTTCGGATGGCTGCTCTGATACCAATCTATTGGGAACAATCCTTGCTACTCAATGATTGTGGAAACAACAACAAGGATCCAAGAAAAGGGATGGCCTTTCTGTTAAAACCCTAGCAAACCCTAGGGCATGGAGAAAAGGAAGAGAATGAGAGAGGAAGAGAGATTTCAAGGAGAAAAGGCTTGTATTGATTCCATTCTTCATTTACAAAATTCAATACAGAGTATATATACCTAGTCAAATAAGACCCAACCTAAAAAACTTCCATAGCTAATCTAATGTGATGCACTCTCCGAGCCCATGTATATCCATGTCTCCCATGCACACATCTATTAGATAAATCCCAGTCCAATCCATAGGTTATCCCCCTTAGGACCTGACAAACCAAGGCTCTAACTTCATAGGATTAAACCCAATCCCAGGCTAGAATAGAAACTATGTTTTATTTTGTTCACTGCTTGATCTGGCTCGATCAACAGTCGGACCGGCTCGATGGTGATGTCTCTTATGAGAGCCTAAATCACCACTCTCTATTTTGCTGCTCGGGCTGGCTCTCTCAAGGTTCGAACTGGCTTGACTTCTACTCAGGCTGGCTCTGGCATGAATCGAGCCAGCTCTTCCAGTGTATCAGCCAGATATACTTTCTGGACTTTTGCTCAAGCTAGCTCTCTCAAAATTTGGGTTGGCTCATCTTCAGCTCGGGCTGACTATTCTACAGCTCAGGCTGGCTCTTTTGACAGGATCCAAGCTAGCTCTTCTAAAGCCTTTGCTGAAGCTTTTCGATAGTTGATTTTATTTGCTCCTTGCTCCCTTTCCACCTACTTCCAAGGCTTAAGAGCACCATACCTGAGCTCACAATCTCCATCTTGGTGCTCTCAAGTTCTTGTGAACTCATTTCTATCTATCAATCCTATCAATATCATGCAATTGTAAAAGCTATTTTATGGAAGTACCTTTATGAGCACATCAACTGGATTTTCCTTCATGTGAACCTTTACCAACTCCACTTCACCATCCTCCAGTAGCTCTCTAATTCTATGGTATCTAATATCAATATGGTTGGTTCTCACATGATACACAGAGTTCTGTACGAGCAATAAAGCACTCCGACTGTTACAATACATTCTAACTACATCCTGTGGGAATTTCATCTCCAGTGCCAAGCCCTTAAATCATAGAGCCTCCTTTGCTACCTTCGTGATGCCAATGTACTCTACTTCAGTAGTAACTGAAGCCATAGTTGGCTACAAGCAAGATCTCCATGAGACTGGATCTCCATACAAGCTGAATATAAAACCTATAGTCGAGCATCGAGTATCCACATCTCCACCAAAATCTGCATCCATAAATCTCTCTATTAGCCCTTGAGCTTCCTTAGACATGTTAGGATGTTCCTTAGCACCTTCCCGCTGACCATAGCAGATGTCGATCCCAACTGAACCTGCCAAGTATCTGAAGATATCCTTCAGTGCTCTCCAATGCTCCCTTCCAGGCTAAGCCATAAACCTACTCACTTTACTCACTGCATGGGCTAAATCTGGTCTACAACATACCATAGAGTACATAATACTTCCTACACTAGAAACATATGGAATCTTTTCCATCTCCTGAATTTTTATCTCAGTCTGTGGTGACATGGTCTTAGAGAGTTTGACATGCTCAGCTAGTGGTAGCTCAACTATTTTGGCCTGCTTCATTCTAAATCTCTCCAAAATCTTCTTGATATATCCTCTCTAAGATAGTTGCAGCAACCTCTTGGTTCTGTCTCTAATGATTTTCCTACCAAGGATCTTCTTTGTAGGTGAAGGGAAATCCTGATTTCTCGGTCCAGGTTCGTTCAGATCTGATCAGATCAAGAGATATATTCAAAAATTTTTCTCTTGATCCCAATCAGATCTTGATATGTTTCAGATCTGATTCATATTATTTTAATAAAATAAAATTAAAAGATAAATTAAATCAAATTTAATTTACCTGATCTGGGTAATCCTATTACCCTGTTGATGATCCTGTTTGCAGCGGAAGATTCTGGATCTTAGCCACGCAAGCGCCTGGCCTCTACCGGTATCCACTCGGGTTGGATCTGGAGATCCTATTCTTCTCTATCACACCTCCAAAAATCAGATCTGGATCTGATTTGGAGGATCTTCAAAACTCTTTTGAAGATCTGCAGTCGTCCTTTTGCAGCAGCGCAGCCTTCTTGCTTTTGATCGCCTTTCCTTGATCTGAATCGCACCAACCTAAGTCCAAAACTCCTTTTGGACGTGGAGAGCAAGGGGAGAAGAGACTATGGCATGGAGAAGGAGGGGAGAGGCAGCCTTGGGGCGTGGGGAAACTTTCTCAATTGATTCATTCTTAGAATCTGAGTTGGGCGCAGGGTCTTATTTATAGACCTAAGCTTGTGATCCAACTCCTCTTCCTCTCCAACCAATCACAACCCTTTGTGAAATCAGATCTAAATCTGATTGGTTGGAATAGAGACCCCTGGATTCCTCCTTAGAGGGTGCCTAAGACCAGTCAAACTTGGATTCTTAGTAGAACTCTGATTGGAATCCAAAAAGGGAGGTGGAGTCCTTGTCCAACAAGGACTCCTAGGCGCCTCCTACTTGGGCTCACGCCACCCTTGGCGTGCGCCCTTCTCCTTGCCAGGTTCTGGCAGGGGGACAGGCCCCCACCAGCTCTCCAATAGGTGCATGACATGTGGTCAAAAGTCAAAGTGTCAATGGTCAACGTTTGACCAGTCAAAGGTAGACTTTTGACCAAAGTCAAAGAACAAGAAATGGCAGGTGACCAAAAATGGCAGGTAATGTCTTACAAATAAGACAACCTTTTCTGACTTGGACAACCTCCAGTCAGACCATATGAAGGCCTCTGATTGAGCACAAACTCCTTTGGCTCAGTCAGGACAACTTATTTATGATAGTAAAAGAAGAACGTTAGGTTCAATCGAGTGCTAGCACGATTTCCTTGAACCTAATTGAATCTCATTCAGATCAATTGAACTAGATCAGTTCAATTGATGATCACCAGATTCAAACCCTTGTTTGTGTGACCCAGTTAGGTTCAGTTCTGTATGGTAATGGGATATGTCATGATCTCTATCATCGACATCATCGAAACTCCTTTCGATGGATCAGAACTCTTCTGATTCGAACAGCTAGAATGATCGATCATCTAAATCATTCTAATTGCTCCCAAAATCCACCAGTGACACCTAGCAGTATATGGTGGCAACCCATCAGAGCTGAATGCGAACCTCTTGGTGCAGCTACCTGTGTGATTCAAGTTCTTCTATCTTGAGCCCCGATCAGATTAGGGTTAAGGTGAACTCGTCAAACCCTAGTCTCTGTCATATGATGTAATCATTCGATTCGAGTCCAATGTGAAAATCTAAATAGAAACTCTTTCTATTATTTCACTCTACCATGGCCATGGATTTCTGGACTTGATTCTCATGATCATCATAGGGCTACTCCTCTACCACCGAGGTAGATAGATTCCATCTTGATGCAATCCAGTTCCTACAATGAACATGCTATAGCCAACATACACCTCAGGGTTCCATATGGCTAGGAGACCGAGTAATGGTGTAGTCAAACTATAACACCCTCAAGGTGAACTGCCGATGCATCTCAGGTCAAAGAACCAGACACACTACTGCAGCATCGAGTCAGTCATTGACGAGAAGGTAGACTCCCTAATGACTACTCGAGGTGGTCACGCTCAGTGCCCTCGTTCTCTAACGAGTACCTGTACTCTCGCTCCGGTGTCTCCACACCGTAGACTCAAGACTCATCTACTAAAGAGAAGCGATCGTACACCAACCTTCCGGATCAATCACCATCCTCGTGATGATCCTATGGTCGGGAGCTGTTTATGAGTTAATAATGATTATTCATGTCTTAAATTTTCAACTCTTGAAAATATGAATTATCATTACCATTAACTCAAAGGATGTATCACAGACACTAAATACACATGTGTGATAGAAAATAACCCATTTTATTAATTATAGTCAAAATTACAATTTTGCCCCTAGAAGTGTATTACAAGTGTCAGCCAATTCTGGCTTCTAGGGCACATATATCTAACAATCTCCCACTTGTCCTAAAGCCAATTGGCTACAAGTCTAAGTCCCATCTTCTCAAGGTGGGCTTCGATCTTCTGCTGGCCCAACGGCTTTGTAAGTGGGTCTGCCACATTATCTGCGGAGTTGACTCTCTTGACCTCAACGTAACCTTTCTCAAGGTAATCGCGGATGAGATGGTATCACCGTTTGCTTGGAACTCTTCCAGCACAAACAGTCTGCCAGATGTCGACTTTCGATCATCTATATCGGACATGAAGTCCGAGTCTGTGTATCCCTGGACTTGGAGTTCTCCGTTACCAAAGACCAACATCATATCCTTAGTTCTTCTCAAGTACTTAAGGATACATTTCACAGAAGTCCAGTGTTCTTCACCTGGATTTGACTGATATCTGCTTGTGACACTCACAGCATGGGCTATATCAGGTCGTGTACATAGCATGGCATACATGAGGCTCCCTATTGCAGAAGCATAAGGGATCTTGCTCATGCGTTCTATTTCCTCAGGTGTGCTGGGGCACATCTTCTTGGAAAGATGAATACCATGTCTGAAGGGTATTAATCCCCTCTTAGAGTTTTCCATACTAAACCTCTTTAGTACTTCCTCTATGTACATCTTCTGTGAAAGTCCTAGCATCCTATTCGGTCTATCCCTATAGACCTTAATTCCTAGAATAAAGGATGCTTCACCTAGGTCTTTCATGGAGAATTCCTTGGACAACCACATCTTGACTGATGTCAACATGGGAATATCATTCCCAATAAGGAGGATGTCATCCACGTACAATACGAGGAAGACAACAGCGCTCCCACTGACCCTTTTGAAAACACATGGTTCCTCTTCATTTTTGATGAAACCAAACTTTTTGATCACATCATTGAAACGAGTGTTCCAGCTCCGAGATGCTTGCTTAAGTCCATATATGGACCTTTGCAGCTTGCAAACCTTGTGATCAGTATCACTGGATGTGAAACCTAGCGGCTGTTCCATATAGATATCTTCCTCAAGATATCCATTTAGGAATGCCGTTTTCACGTCCATTTGCCATATTTCATAATCGAAATAGGCTGCAACAGCAAGCAATGTGCGGATGGATTTTAGCATAGCTACCGGGGAAAAGGTATCCTGATAGTCAATGCCTTCGCGTTGACTATAACCTTTTGCCACCAGTCTAGCCTTGAATGTCTCCACATTCCCATCTGCACCAATCTTTCTCTTGAAGATCCATTTACACCCAATAGGTACTATACCTTCTGGTGGATCTACCAAGGTCCAGACTTGGTTTGAGTGCATCGAGTCAATTTCTGACTTCATTGCCTCAAGCCATTTCTCGGAGTCGATATCTGATATCGCCTCGTTGTAGGTTTTGGGATCATCACCATGAGCACCATTACCTATGAGGAACATTTCCTCTACATCCTCTGAAATAATACCTAAGTATCTTTCAGGGGGACGGGAAACTCTTTCCGATCTACGAGGTGGAGGAGGTAGTGTTCTTATTGGCTCAACCTGATTTGGTTCCACTTGGTCCTTAGCTCGTTCTGCTTGTGAGACTTTCTCATCAAGCTTAATCTGCTTTCCAATGCCACTATCTTGAATAAACTATTTTTCAAGAAATATGGCATGTCGACTCACAATCACATTGTGGTCTTCTGGAATGTAGAAATAGTATCCTAATGACTCTTTAGGATATCCTATGAATCGAGCTCTAAAGGACCTAAACTCTAACTTGTCCGCTTGTTGTCTTTTGACATGAAGCCGGACAACCCCAAATTCTGAGATGACTCAGACTTGGTTTCTTACCGTGCCATATCTCATACGGTGTGGTAGGAACGGTTTTAGAGGGAACCCTATTCAGTAGAATAGATTGAAGTTAATAATGAATGTCCCCAAAGAAAATCAGGGAGGTCTGTGAAGCTCATCATGGATCGAACCATATCCAATAGAGTCCGATTTCTCCGTTCTGAAACCCCGTTGAGTTGAGGTGTTCCTGGTGGAGTCCATTGAGAGACTATGCCATTTTCCTTAAGATAGTCTAGGAATTCCCGGCTAAGGTATTCACCTCCTCGATCTGATCGAAGAACCTTAATGGGTTTTCCAGTTTGTTTTTCTACTTCATGTCTGAATTCTTTGAACTTTTCAAAAGGCTTCAGACTTGTGTCTCATAAGATACACATACCCATACCTAGACAGATCATCGGTAAAGGTAATGAAGTAGACAAAATTGCCTCTAGCCGGCACATCAAATGGGCCGCACACATCAGTATGTACTAGGGCAAGGAGATCTGTGGCCCTCTCCCCATGTCCAACAAAAGGGAGTTTAGTCATTTTGCCTTGAAGACAAGATTCACAAGTTGGATATGACTCAAAAGTCAATGGACTCAATAGCCCATTTTTCTCCAATTTGTTAATCCTATCTTCTGCTATATGACCTAATCTCAGGTGCCATAGATATCTGTCGTTTGGACTATCCCTAGGTCGTTTGGCATTCACGTTTTGCTCGATAGTTAAAATAGGTACATCAATATGCAACTGATAAAGACCATTAACAAGGAAACCATTTGCAATTTTATTTCTTTCATAAAGAATGTTACAATGGTCCTTAAAGAAGGTGATCACATAACCTTCTTGTGCTAAGCATGAAACAGAAATCAAATTCCTGCTAGCTGCAGGCACATAATAACAGTCTTTTAAAACTAAGTCTAAACCAGATGGTAATCGCAGAGGGTATGTTCTCAACAGCTACTGCAGCAATCTTGCGCCATTACAAACACGTAGGATCAGTCTTCATCCTCCAGCCTCTTGCTAATCCTCAAATCCGGCATAGAAGTGCACAGATGAGCCTTAGAACCAGAGTCAAGCACCCAACTGGATGCGAAAGAATCGTAGGTTAGACTCAATAACGAGCATACTTCAGAAAGGACACTCTTCCTTGTTCTTCAAGGTGGCCAGGTAAAGTAGGGCAGTTCCGCTCCATGCCGTCGCTTGTGTGCAATGAAACACTTTTTTCCATCGTTGAATCGCTTCTTTGATTTGCCTCTTCTT
The DNA here is from genome assembly GCA_006176705.1 of Cocos nucifera. Classification (NCBI taxonomy): domain Eukaryota; kingdom Viridiplantae; phylum Streptophyta; class Magnoliopsida; order Arecales; family Arecaceae; genus Cocos; species Cocos nucifera. Next base: position 32,722 of record QRFJ01003974.1, read on the forward strand.
CTTTGATCCTCTACTTTGCTTTTTTCATGACTTCTTTTGTCTCTTCCAAAGCTTTTTTTGGAAGAAGTCCATTCCATAGCAAGAACTGAAGCCTTTAGAACCTTTCATATGAAAGCTCAGCGTACCCAGCATATTCATTAAACTCGGCCAACGGATCTGGATTTATGCATGTGGTAATTCACTGATAGATTGCCATATGCATCGTCCAAGGGATTGCAGAACTATTCATTCGCAGCTAAAGTCCAACTTCACATCCGAGCTTCTATGCTCTTCCATGTCCTTGACTCATTGCACGACACCGTGATCTGACTGACTGCCCATTCATAGCATCTTAAGCCACTTAAAAGTACGTTTTCGTGAACTGATATGTGCGCTCGCACTCATTCACTCAAATTCCATGCAGGTGAGCCAAATTTGGTGAGACAGTCCGATATCTTGCATGTTGGCGCTGGGCTCATTCAGAATCGAGCCCAACATGTAGTAATCCTGGCCTTATTACTCGTCAATCATTTTTTCAGGACGCTCTCTGTTCATAGGATGGACGGCTGGTAATGTGGAGGGTCTGGTCCAAACATGTGTTAACTTCTCTGAACCAAAACAATTTTAAGTTCCTGAGCCAATCTTTAATAATTGGGTCCAGTCAGTCTATGTGTGTCTAGGATATCGTGCCATGGTTTGACGCAGACATTTCTTAGAGAGTCAAAGATTCTAGTTAGATACTGTAATTTTGACTTGACACAATTTGTTAGGGATTTTATTTTTAAACAAATTAGCTCCACTATTTTCTTGATACCCTAACTCCCTTTGTAGAGATGGCGAAAACTCCACGATTGATGATTCTAGTGGGTGGTGCGGTCTCACAACTGACTCATCAACTCACCTAACAGTTATGGTGATGGGTTAGCCAAGATGAACACTCTTGTTCAACGATTTCTATATGGTGCCACCCAAATTGGTCTCTAATTCATTGAATCTCACGGTATCCGGAATATTGATCCACTCCTTAGTTAAGTCAGACCCACCATTTGCATAGACTGGGTTCCTAATTGGTCTCTCACCGTATCCGGAATATTGAGCCCAACTCATCCTCCAGCCCATAGCATCCAATGCCTAATAGACATGTGCGTCTTCCGTGCAACTGAGCCACTGTATCCAGCCGAGAACAATCAACCCGGGAAGGCCGCAACTCTACAATGGTGGATAGACCTAGATCTATCTTTTCTTAGGGAATTGAAATTCAGTCTCATTAACTAGACTTGGCTTAGTCATAACAATTATGACTAACCTAGTGGCAGGGTCAGCTCGGATTATTGACCCTCAGATCAGACTGTGTCAAAGATATGGCCAGGTAAGTGAGACCGGTGGAAGGAATATGCCGTTAACTCGTACAAGAACGCATTCAGGTCGAGTAGCTTCCAATTAAAAACCAGTCGGTCGTCTGTGCCAAACTTACCTTAGACACCAAATTGTTTAGTCAGAACCAATTGGGTATGGCCTACAATCCAGACTCTAACTCTGAGCCTAATAGTTTCTTGATCGGACTCGATCTTGACCAGTTATCTGTTTAGCGGATCAGATAGATTAATCATTTGTTGTTAATGAATAAATGTATGAGTGGTAGAAAAAGATTAAATAAAAAATATAATTGGAAGTTTTCATTATTAAGATTTAGTA
>QRFJ01003974.1:34420-107421 GCA_006176705.1 Cocos nucifera
AAAAAGAGAAGAAGAATAAAGAATCGTAAGGTTAACTCAATAACGAGCATACTCTCAGAAAGGAACCTTCCTTTTGTTCTTTAGGGTGGCCAGTAAGTAGGGAGTTCCGCTTCATGCCGTCGTTGTTGCAATGGAAACACTTTTCTTTGCAATCGACCTTCTTCTTGATTCTGCCTTCTTCTCTTTGATCCTCTACTTTTGCTTTTTCACATGACTTTTTTTTCTTCCAAACTTTTTTTGGAAGAAGTCCATTCATAGCAAGAACTGAGCCTTTAGAACCTTTCATATGAAAGCTCAGCGGAACCCAGCATATTCATTAACTCGGCCAAGGATTCTGGTTTATGCATGTGGTAATTCATGATATTGCCCATATGCATCAGTCAAAGGATTGCAGAATTATTCATTCTGCAGTGCAAAGTCCAACTTCACTCGAGCTTCTAAGCCTTCCATGTCCTTGATCATTGACGACAGTGAATCTGATCTGACTGCCCATCATGCATCTTTAGCCTTAAAAGTCGTTTGTGACTGAATTGTGGCTGCGCGACTCTGTCACCAAACTCTCCTACAGGTGAGATCCAAATTTGGCGAGCAGTCCGATATCTTCATGTGGCGCTGGTGCATCGAAATCGAGCCCAACATGTAGTAATTGGCCTTATTATTCGCAATCATTTTTCAGGACGCTCTCTGTTCAGTCGATGGACGAGCTGGTAAGGTGGGAGGGTCCTGGTCCAAAACATGGTTAACTTCTCTGAACCAAACATTTTTATAGTTCCTGAGCAATCTTTATAATTGGGTCCAGTCAGTCTATGTGTGTCTAGGATACGTGCCAGTGGGTTGGACGCAGACATTTTCCTGTAGAGAGTCAAAGATTCTAGTTAGATACTGTAATTTTGACTTGACCAATTTGTTTAGGGATTTTATTTTTAAACAAATTAGCTCCCACTATTTTCTCGGATCCCTACACTCCCTCTGTAGAGATGCGAAAATCTCCACGATTGATGATTTCTAGTGGGTGGTGCGGTCTCACCAACTGACTCATCACCTCACCTAACAGTTATTGGTGATGGGTTAGCCAATGAGTGAACAACTCTTGTTCAATGATTCTCTAATCATGGTGCACCCAAACTTGGTCTCTAATTCATGAATCTCACCGTATCCGGAATATTGATCCACTCCTTAGTTAAGTCAGACCCACCATTTGCATAGACTGGGTTCCTAATTGGGTCTCTCACCGTATCCGAAATATTGAGCCCAACTCATCCTCCAGCCCATAGCATCCAATGCCTAATAGACATGGTTGCGTCTTCCCGGTGCAACTGAGCCACTGTATCCAGCCGAGAACAATCAACCCCGGGAAGGGCCCGCACGTCTACAATGGTGGAAGACCTCAGACTTAATCTTTTCTTAGGGAGAATTGATTCAGGTCTCATTAAACTAGACTTGGCTTAGTCATAACAATTATGACTAACCTAGTGGCATGGGTCAGCTCGGATTATTGACCACCTCAGATCAGAACTGTGTCAACAGATATGGCCAGGTAAGTGAGACCGGTGGAAGGAATATGCCGTTAACTCGCACAAGAACGCATTCAGGTCGAGTAGCTTCCAATTAAAAACCAGTCGGTCGTCTGTGCCAAACTTACCTTAGACACCAAATTGTTGAGTCAGAACCAATTGGGTTAGCCTACAATCCAGACTCTAACCTCTGAGCCTAATTAGGTCTTGCTTGATCGTGACTCGATCTTGACCCAGACTTAATCCTATTAGGCTGGTCAATTTAAGCATTGTTGATCCCATCTAACCAACTCTTGATTCGGTTTGATCAACCGCTTAGACCTAATTGAGCTACCCAAGCCCGAACCCAGTATTATGAATATGTCTTAGATCTGAAATTCTCAATTTTAGACCTAATTAATATTCCATAAACTTAATTCTTAATTAAGTTGGGTTCATAAACAAAATATGCACAATAAATCCTAGGGTTTCAGGATCTAGGGTTTTGCAGAAAGTAAGTTTTGGGTTTCTGATTAAGGACGAACACGCAGCACCCCTACACGTCATAAGAACACCCCATCGAATGGGAAGAGAGGGCCTTTAAACCCTTCTTCGTTCTTATGACCGGACGGCCAAGAGGAACGCCTTAATCAGGAACATGTAAATCTACAAAACAGTTATAGATCTATATCATATATCTCATATACAAATTTAGATCTAATCAATGGCATATTTTGCATACATCTCATGTATCAAATCATGCATGTTTTCAGATCTAAATTATCACATAATAATCTAAAAAATTAGATTTAAATTGATCTAATCAAAATAAATTCTAATCTAGACAATTATGTAGAACTATTCTACAACTAGTCTAGTCATGCATCTATCATATCTCATATGATATTTAAAATTAAATAATTTTTATTTGCTGTTTATCAGATGTTATTATAACACTTATAATATCAGAAAATAGTAAATAAGAAGATCTAAAATATGATTTAATCAGATTAAATCAAAGACATGCAAAACTATTCTATAGAACTATTCTATTCTAGAACTAGTCATGCATATCTTCATGTTCTTAGATCCAAATCATTTAATTTTAATTTTTCTGATTTCAGATCTGATCACATCTCATGTGACATCTGAAATCACTTTATTTTCTAATTAAAATAAAATTAAAATCAGATCTAAACAATTTAGAACCATGGCTCTGATACCAGTTGAAGGGAAATCCTGATTTCCCGGTCCAGGTTCGTCCAGATCTGATTAGATCAAGAGATATATTTCAAAAATTTTCTCTTGATCTCAATCAGATCTTGATATGTTTCAGATCTGATTCTTATTATTTTAATAAATAAAATAAAATAAGATAAATTAAATCAAATTTAATTTACCTGATTTGGGTAATCCTATTACCCTGTAGATGATCCTGATTGCAGCGGAAGGTTCTGGATCTTAGCCACGCAAGCGCCTGGCCTCTACCGGTATCCACTCGGGTTGGATCTGGAGATCCTCTTCTTCTCTATCACACCTCCAAAAATCAGATCTGGATCTGATCTGGAGGATCTTCAAAACTCTTTTGAAGATCTGCAGTCGTCCTTTTGCAGCAGCGCAGCCTTCTTGCTTTTGATCGCCTTTCCTTGATCTGAATCGCACCAACCTAAAGTCCAAAACACTTTTGGACGTGGAGAGCAAGGGGAGAAGAGACTATGGCATGGAGAAGGAGGGGAGAGGCAGCCTTGGGGCGTGGGAAATCTCAATTGAATTCACTTAGAATTAGGGTTGGGCGCAGGGTCTTATTTATAGACCTCTTGTGATCCAACTCCTCTTCCTCTCAACCAATCACAACCCTTTGTGAAATCAGATCTAAATCTGATTGGTTGGAATAGAGACCCCTGGATTCCTCCTTAGAGGGCGCCTAAGACCAGTCAAACTGGATTCTTAGTAGAACTCTGATTGGAATCCAAAAGGGAGGTGGAGTCCTTGTCCAACAAGGACTCCTAGGCGCCTCCTACTTGGGCTCACGCCACCCTTGGCGTGCGCCCTTCTCCTTGCCAGGTTCTGGCAGGGGGACAGGCCCCCACCAGCTCTCCAATAGGTGCATGACATGTGGTCAAAAGTCAAAGGGTCAATGGTCAACGTTTGACCAGTCAAAGGTAGACTTTTGACCAAAGTCAAAGAACAAGAAATGGCAGGTGACCAAAAATGGCAGGTAATGTCTTACAAATAAGACAACCTATTCTGACTTGGACAACCTCCAGTCAGACCATATGAAGGCCTCTGATTGAGCACAAACTCCTTTGGCTCAGTCAGGACAACTTATTTATGATAGTAAAAGAAGAACGTTAGGTTCAATCGAGTGCTAGCACGATTTCCTTGAACCTAATTGAATCTCATTCAGATCAATTGAACTAGATCAGTTCAATTGATGATCACCAGATTCAAACCCTTGTTTGTGTGACCCAGTTAGGTTCAGTTCTGTATGGTAATGGGATATGTCATGATCTCTATCATAGACATCATCGAAACTCCTTTCGATGGATCAGAACTCTTCTGATTCGAACAGCTAGAATGATCGATCATCTAAATCATTCTAATTGCTCCCAAAATCCACCAGTGACACCTAGCAGTATATGGTGGCAACCCATCAGAGCTGAATGCGAACCTCTTGGTGCAGCTACCTGTGTGATTAAGTTCTTCTATCTTGAGCCCCGATCAGATTAGGGTTAAGGTGAACTCGTCAAACCCTAGTCTCTGTCATATGATGTAATCATTCGATTCGAGTCCAATGTGAAAATCTAAATAGAAACTCTTTCTATTATTTCACTCTACCATGGCCATGGGATTTCTGGACTTGATTCTCATGATCATCATAGGGCTACTCCTCTACCACCGAGGTAGATAGATCCCATCTTGATGCAATCCAGTTCCTACAATGAACATGCTATAGCCAACATACACCTCAGGGTTCCATATGGCTAGGAGACCGAGTAATGGTGTAGTCAAACTATAACACCCTCAAGGTGAACTGCCGATGCATCTCAGGTCAAAGAACCAGACACACTACTGCAGCATCGAGTCAGTCATTGACGAGAAGGTAGACTTCCTAATGACTACTCGAGGTGGTCACGCTCAGTGCCCTCGTTCTCTAACGAGTACCTGTACTCTCGCTCCGGTGTCTCCACACCGTAGACTCAAGACTCATCTACTAAAGAGAAGCGATCGTACACCAACCTTCCGGATCAATCACCATCCTCGTGATGATCCTATGGTCGGGAGCTGTTTATGAGTTAATAATGATTATTCATGTCTTAAATTTTCAACTCTTGAAAATATGAATTATCATTACCATTAACTCAAAGGATGTATCACAGACACTAAATACACATGTGTGATAGAAAATAACCCATTTCATTAATTATAGTCAAAATTATAATTTTGCCCCTAGAAGTGTATTACAAGTGTCAGCCAATTCTGGCTTCTAGGGCACATATATCTAACACATCATTGGCCATGAGATAAGGATTTGTAATATCTTCTTTCTCTTTCTTATTTTTCTCTTCTTTGCTATGCTCCCCCTTTATCAGTGCCTTCTTTTTCCTTTATTTCTTCTTCAACTTTTTCTTTCCATCCTCATGAGCCATGAGGCATATATTGGGGTGAGCTTCTGTATGTTCTTGAGAGCTTGATACCTCTTTTTGATTTGCTCTCCCATAACTCATTTTCAATTTCTCCCAAACTTGTTTTTTGCTAAAATGCAAGAAGAAATTAGATTAAACTCATTTAAATCTAATGAACAATAAAGCATTTTTAAAGTCTTAGCATTTTATTGGATTATTTCTTCATCATAAATCAGAGCATTGGATGTGTATAGGCCATTGATTATAATCTTTCATAAATTATAATCATATGATTGTATAAAAATTTTTATTCTAATTTTTTAATGTATGTAATTTGGTTCATTTAATAGTGGAGGATGATCAATAGAATGGTCTTCATTCAAAAAGGATTTCATTTAGATTGCAAAGATCTTTTACACTTTACCGTTAGGCTAACAATCAAATATTAGAGCACTCGCTCTAATACCAATTGTTGCCTAGAGGTAGCAACCCAAGAGGGGGGTTGAATTGGATTCTTATAAAAAATATTATCCAACTTTATTTTTTAAATAAATATGTGCACTTAATTAGGCTAACTCAAGTGTTGGTAAAGCACATGCAATAGAGTAGTGAAAATAGGATATAAAGATTGTAATTCAAGAATTAAAATTAAGCAAGCAAGAATTGAATATAAGAAAGATAAGCTAGACAAAGCATAATATAAATACACATTAACTTTATAGTGGTTCAATGCAACCCGCACCTACATCCACTTTTCAAGCTTTTCTTGAGATTTTTATTATAATTCACTTTTGATTACAGTGTATTTATTTTTTCAGACTCATAAACAAATCTAGTTGATTTTTTCAGAAGCACCAACCAAAATCTTATACTAATAGTTTTTTAGGATCACTATTAATCCAATTGATTTTTTGGGCTCACCAACCAAAATCTACAATGTCCAATTCCTGGCTTGGATGGGCCTTAACCCTAAATTTCTTTTTCTTAAAAAACATGTAAAGAAATTAAAATTATAAATGAAAATTTTAGCATAAAATAAAAAATAGAATTTAAGCTCTTTGATCCCAAGAAAAGGTTGAATGTATGGCTCTTTTGAAGCTTGAGCACTCTTCTTTGAGACTTGAGAGGATGCTTGAAAAGTTGTAGAAGATAGCTCTTGAATGCCCTTTGAAATCACTGAATAATCCCTCTCTTTTACTCTCTTTTTGATGTGCAATGGAAATCCTATTATTTGAAAATAATTTCTCTCTTAATCCTACTTCATCACTCTTCCAAATTGATTCTCCATCTTTAAATACTCTTGAAGATGGTTGGAGAGAAAGTTCTATCCATTGAAAACTCTGAAATAGCCGTTGGAGTGGAGAAATAGCTATTGGAAGGTGTTGGGGACAAACCCGCTCCCACTGAAGTTTGGCTAAATGTCTAGTCTCTGAGCGATCTCGATCACCATCCTATCATTGGATCTCCTTTGGATGAACTTGAACAGTGAGAGCGGTCCCCTGGGCAGTCCAGCCTAGCAAGCTTGGGGGTCAATCAAACACCTTCCAGACCTCTTCGATAGTCATACTCCTTCTATAGTCGAACTCCTTCTGGTCTTTCCTACCAATCGAACTCCTTCTGAGCCTCTTCGATAGTCCAACTCCTTTCAAACTTTTTCACCAATCGAACTCCTTCTAGACTTCTCCTATAGTCGAACTCCTCTCGGACTTATCCACTAGTTGAACTTCTTCCAGACTTCTCCTATAGTCGAACTCCTTCCAAATTTCTCCTTCAGTCGGACTTCTCCACCAGTCAAACTCCTTTTGAACTTCTCCTATAGTCGAACTCCTCCTAAACTTCTCCTTCATTTGGACCTCTCCGATAGTCGAACTCCTCCTACAGTCGAACTCCATCCGAACTTCTTCTTACAGTTACCTAAAGGGCTCCACTCGATCAAGCTTCTCTTAGATACTCCCAGCAGGATTCCATCTGGATCCTTTCTAGTAGTCCGAAAGGATCTCGGTGCATGCCCTCGATATAGCAAGCAACAGCCTATGCACAGTCAACCTTGATAACCTCCGAGATCCTCTAGAATAATAATAACTAGAAACTTTTCATCACGTGTAGCTATCCTATCCAAACTTCAGCTATCAAATTCCAATAGGCTGGCACGTCGCGACAACAGACACTACCATTTGTAACAAACTTCACGTGGCTCCGAACGATCCACTACCATGTAGTTGAGGCTGTCACTATCAATTTTTTACAGGCTCAACCTATTTAAGAGACCCTCTAGGTATGTTTTCTTTCCTAAGCTTTCATTCTCCTTCTGAAAACTCTGCCAAAATTTCTTTGAGTACTCTATTTTTGTTGGACAAAAGAGTTGACTTGATCGTCAGAGGGTCTTGTCGGAGCCACCACTCCCGACTCTAGGTAAGACTTATTTTGTAGGTCACCAGTGATGATCTCATTCTCTCCGACTCCAGCACTGATTCCGGCATCAACCAGATTTTGCACCAATAGAAGGGTTGTAGAAAAATTTCATTGAAAGTTGTCGTGCATTTGGAGAGGTCTCAATTTTTCTAGGAGAAGTCTCGATTTCATATCACGAGCTCTCAAGAATTTTCGAGACATCTTGACCTCGAAACACAGAAATGAGGTTTCTATTTTCTAAAATGGATAGGTCTCGAGCTATTTTTGAGATGTCTCGAGTATGTGCAAGGACAGTGTGTAGGCATGCCAAATAGCTTGGAGAAGTCTCTAAATTTTCAAAAGAAGTCTCCAAATTTTCTAGAGAAGTCTTTGAATTTTTAGGAGAAGTCTTCAAAATTTTTGGCTTCATTTTTCTTCAATATTTGACCTTCTAAACTTGAGTTTCTTAGCCCCAAACTCTTCTAAAATGTAATTGCTTCTTTCAATTTTATTTTCTTTTCTTCCAATATTACTTTCTTCATACCAAGCCATCCAAATGTGTGTGAATTTATTCTTTTAAGTATTTTGGCATGGCATTTTGAGAGAATTTATCTTTTAAGATAAATTCTTTATTTTGGATACTTAAAAATTTCTACACATATTTTTGAAATACATGATTAGATATATAATATACTCAAAATTTAGCAATTATCAAAATCAATCATAGAGTCAATAGATTATGAATAAAACATGCAATTGGTTGGTAGAATTATGTTGTAAAAATATTTTACAAACATAAAAATTATTTTTAAAATGCTAAAACCCAACCTTCAGTCCAAAACTTAATTAAGAATTAAGAGTTGTTTGATTAGAATCTAGGATTATGAATCCTAAGACATAAATCATAATACTTAGGTTGATGAGTTTGAGAGAATTAGGTCCATTAATTAGGTTAGAACTAAGGTTAAATTAAAGAATGAACTTAATTAGAGAATTAACTAAATCTAATTAATAGTTTTCTTAGATTAGGTTAAGGATTTTCTAGATCAATTACAACAGTTGTAGTTGGTCAAGTCCATGTCTTTAACAAGAACTAAAATAAACTTGATTCTTGGCTATGCTGTCTAGTCTAAACTATTAGGTTGATCCAATCAAAAATAATTAACTAGTTGGTATCTAAGATAAGTCTAGCAATTCAGACTGGTGATCTTTAATTGGCAGCCCACTTACCTGGCCATTTCTAATGGTATCTAAGGCAAGCTTTGGCAAACTCTCCCACTGATCTCACTTACCTGACCTTCTTGGTGAAGTTATGTTTTGATCAGATTACTTGATAATTTGAGCTGACCCATATCAGCTAGGTAAATCAGTATGATTGATTTAGGTGCTCCTAGACCTGCCTATCAACGGTCTTCCTTAATCTAGCTTGGCGAAGTTAGTGGAAGGATCATGATTAGCTGATTTATCTGACGCTCTTCTCTCAAATAAAATTAATTAAATTCTCTAAATTTATTAGATCCTTAAAATAAAATAGTTATAGTGATAACTAGATCATAGCCTTCCATTAAGATGGATGATAATGGGTCCAATAGTCTAGGTAGACATTGGAGGTGCCTTATGCCAAGTGTTCATTGAGATATTAAAATTATCATTCATCATATAATGATTAGGTCACACTTTCTAAATGATAATTAGGTTAACCAGAGCTTTCCTCGAGCCTAGTCATTGTTTATTTAATGCACCAAACTCAATCATGTTAATGGTTGGATCTAATTAAAACTTTTAGTGCAAGGCCTAGCCTACTAAAAAGATACCTGGGGCAAAACCTAATACTAAAAATTATTTTAAAAAATAATTGGTTAAGAACCTACCTGTAGATGCACATGGATTAGCCAGACCTTTCCTCGGGATTGTATGTAGTTTATGTGGATTCTAGTACCCATTATGAAATTAAGGTAATTCTTTGAATTGGAGGTAGAGGTTGAAGGAGAAATTCTGATTTTTTGGATTAGGTTCGTTCAAATCTGATTTGATCAAGAGGCATATTTTAAAATTTTTTCTTAGATCCAAATCAGATCTAAAATTTTTTAAATCTGATTTTATGATCTAATAAATAAAAAAATTAAATTAAATTATATCTAAATTAGTTTTACCTTGATATGAGTAATCCGATTACCTGTTGATGATATGTTGATGGCCTGAGATTCTGGATCTAGCCATGCAAGCACCTGACCTCTATCGATATCCACTCGGGCTGGATCTGAAGATCTTATCCTTCTTTATCATATCTCCAAAAATTAGATCTAGATCTGATTTGAAAGATTTTTGAAACTCCTTTCGAAGATCTACTGTCATCTCTGCAGTAGTGTTGCTTTTTTTCTTTCTTGTCAGCCTTTTCTTGCTTGAATCGCACTAATCTGAAGGCCCAACTTCCTTAGGCATGGAGAGGAAAGAGAGGATCAGAAAGGTGGCATGGAGGTGGGAGAGGGGTGGCCTTGGGGTGTGGCTAAGGAAAAATCCTATCAAAGTTGGGCGTAGATAGGTCTTTATATAGACCCTACTGTGCCATACAATGCCACATCACCCCGACCAATCACATTGCTTCGTTCAATCATATCTAAGTCTGATTGGTGGGATGACATCACTTGACTCAATTAGATGAGAGACCCATAGATTCATCCTTAGGTGGTGCCTTGATTGGTCAAAGTCTATAGGTGAGGGTCACCTAGTTTGAATCTATGAAGCAACCTGGAGTCCCATCCTTATGGGACTCCAAGTGTCCCTATCCATGGGCGCACGCCATCCTAGGCATGCACCCCTTTCATTCCAAAATCTAGTAAAGGGACAAGCCCCTATCTGCTCTCTAATAAGTGTATGACACATGGGCAGATGTCTAAGGGTTAAAGGTCAATGTTTGACCAAAGTCAAAGAATAAGAATTAGCAGGTGATGGAAAATGGCAGGTGTTGTCTCAAATTTATCTCATAAATTAAGACAACCCTTTTCTGACCTGGACAAGTTTCAATCAGACTAGGTAAAGGTACCTAAGTAAGCACAAACTTATTTGGCTTAGTCGAGATAACTTTTAATGATAAAAAAAGGAGAATGTTAGGTTCAATCGTGTGCTAGCATGATTTTCTTGAACCTAATTGAATCTAATTCAAATCAATTGAATTGGGTTAGTCTAATTGATGATATCTAGATCCAAAATCTTATTTGTGTGATCCAGTTAGGTTCAGTTCTATATGGTAATGGGATATGTCATGATCGCCATCATCGAAACTCTTTTCGATGGATCAAAACTCTTCTAATTCAGACAACTGGAATGATCGATCATCTAAATCATTTTAATTGCTCCCAAAATCCATCAGTGACACCTATCTGTATATGGTGGCAACCCATTATAACTAAAAATGAACCTCTCGATGCAGCTACTTGTGTGATTAAGTTCTTCTATCCTGAGCCCCGATCAGATTAGGTTTATGGTGAACTTGTCAAACCCTAATTTCTATCATATGGTTTAATCATTCGATTCAAGTCCGATGTGAAAACCTTAATAGAAACTCTTTCTATTATTTCACTCTCTACCATAGCCATGGGCTTATGGACTTGATTCTCATGATTATCATAGGACTGCTCCTCATCCACCGAGGTAGATAGATTCCATCTTGGTGCAATCTAGTTCCTACAATGAACATGCTATAGCCAACAAATACCTTAGGATTTCGAATGGCTAGGAGATCGAGTCATGGTTTAGTCAAACTGTAACACCCTCAAGGTGAACTGTCAATGCATCTCAGGTCAAAGAACCAGACACACCACTATAGTTTCGAGTTAGTTGTCGACGAGAAGGTAGACTTCCTTATGACTACTCGAGGTGGTCACACTCAGTGCTCTCATTCTCTAACGAGTATCTATACTCTCACTCTGGTGTCTCCACACCATAGACTTAAGACTCATCTACTATAAAGAAGCGATTGTACACCAACCTTCCTGGATCAATCACCATCCTCGTTATGATCCTATGGTCAGGAGCAATTTATGAGTTAATAATGATTATTTATGTCTTAAATTTTCAACTCTTGAAAATATGAATTATCATTACCATTAACTCAAAGGATGTATCACAGACACTAAATACACATATGTGATAGAAAATAATCCATTTATTGATTTTAGTCAAAATTATAATTTTGCCACTAGAAGTGTATTACAAGTGTCAGCCAATTCTGGCTTCTAGGGCACATATATCTAACAGTAGGCCCTAAGTCCTTTATCTCAAACTCCTAAGACAAAGCTCCTTTCAACTCCTGCACAACTTTCTTACTCTTGCATGCGATCAGTATGTCATCTATATACAAGAATATGTATAATCAAGATCCATCTTCCAGAGATCTTACATATACAAATGGGTCATGATCGCATCAGGAAAGTCCAATACTTCTCGCATAAGTGTCAAACCACTTGTACCACTATCTAGGAGACTGCTTTAATGTATATAATGATTTCTTTAGTAAACAGACCTTTCTCTCTAACCTAGGCTCTAAGGTCTTGTGTCTACTCCATGTATATGTTCTCCTCCAAATTCTCATGAAGGAATGTTGTCTTAATTCCATTTGCTCCAGTTCCAAATCATGAGCAGCAACTACGCTCAACATCATCCTGATAGATGTATATCTGACAATCGAAGAGAAGACTTCTGAGTAATCAATCCCTTCTCTCTATGAGAATTCTTTGACTACTTGCCTAGCTTTGTACCTCACTCCATCTTGCTTTGAAGGTGCCTCTTTTCTAGTGAAAATTAATTTGGAGCCAATTGATCGAGCATCATCTGGTAGATCCACTAACTGCCATATCCGATTTTTCTTGAGAGACTCCATCTCCTCCATCATGACTTGCATCCATGACTCCCAATCCGAACTCTCCATGGCCTCCTTAAAATTCTCTGGATCTCCATTGGCAGTAATGAGAGTGTAGAATATAGTCTTATTAATGCCATATCGCACCAGTTTGCAAGTAGTGCACTTCGGCATGTGCAGTGCCACTTTCCTTGTAGTATCTTGCAAGTCTACTGCCTATGGCTGCCTTTGCACTTCTTCTAAGATAGATCACTCCCCATGCTAGTCCTCCACAGGTATATCACCATGTCTACCTAACTCTACCTCAAACTGAACATGACTCGAGGTTGATGTTGAGGGCAAATCACCTATATTTGAGAGCTTTTCCATACTATCCTATGTTATTTTCACAACTCCATCTGCACTTTCTGGCTTCAAGATGATGCTCTTTTCATCAAATATCATATTCTGACTAACGATACACCACTGAGAATGTGAATCTCATAGCAAGAAATCCTTCACACCTCGTGAAAATCTGATGAATATCATCTTCTGTGACTTTGGATCCAACTTGCTTCTATCGACTTCTTTTATCAAAGCATATGCAGGACTGTCAAACACCTTTAGATGGCCAAGCTCCACCTTCTTCTCACTCCAAATAGCCTCTAGAAGTCCTCCATTCAATTTCCTATAGGAAGATCTGTTAATAAAAAAACATGCATAAATAATAAGAGCATCATCCCAAAATGATTTGGGCAGTGATGCCTGTAGTCTCAAGCTTCTGGCCTTCTCTGTTAGTGTTTGATTCATCCTCTCCATGATACCATTCTACTGAGGAGTCATCTTTACTGTGTAATGGCATTTTATTTCATTTTTCTTATAGTATCTCCTGAATGCTAGGCTGACATATTCTCCTCTATTATCAAACCTCAAACACTTCACTGGTTGCCCTGTCTCTTTCTCCACCTCAGCTGTCTAGATTTTAAATTAGGCAAAAACATCTAATTTTTTTCTCAACAGATAGACCCATACCTTCCTAGAGAAATCATCTATAAATGTGATAAAATATCTCACTCCTCCTCGAGATGCAATAGGTGCCAGTCCCCATACATCTGAGTGAACAAGCTCCAAAATAGCTTTACTCTACTTGGTACTACTAGCAAATGTAACTTTATGTTGTTTGCCATAGATACAAGGCTCATATAGGTCATCTCTTTTCTTTTTGACTGCTGGAATTAGACCTCTCCTACTTAACTCTAAGAGCTTCCTGTCACTCAAGTGACCCATACAATAGTGCCACAGCTTGTAGGCTAGCTGTTCCTCCTATGCTGCTATAAACACCTCTGCACTATCTATAACCACTGAGCCCTCCATCCTGTATAGATTGTGGCTCAGTCTTCTTCCTTTCATCACCATCAATGCATCCTTGGAAATCCTTAAACACCCACTACCTAGCTTACAACTGAAAGCATATCCCTATCCTTCCAAGTAACCCAAGGATATCAGATTTTTCTTCAGTTCTAGCACATGCTTCACATTGGTGAGTGTCCGTATGATTCTATCATACATCCTCACTTTTACTGTACTAACATCAGCAACTTTACATGGATGATCATCTCCAAGACTTACACTCCCTCCATTGGATCTTTCATAAGATGAGAACCACTCCCTATATGCAGTGTAACGATTTGAACACGCTGAATTTAGTATTCAGTGATTGTCCAACTCTGTTACTTCATCTGATACTATTAGTATATCTTCTCCACTATCTTCAAATGATAGAGCACCACTCCAACTGGTCAATCTATCCTTAGAAGCACCCTTCCCCTTTTCATTCTTCAAAAGTGGGCAATTTTTTCTAATATAATCAAGTTGATGATACCTATAGCATTTCCAAGCCTTCTAATTTTCTCGAGACTTTGATCTATCTTTAGATTATTTGAGTCCTCTCCTTAGGCCTTCCTTACCTCTAATTCATAAAAAGCATCTCTAAATTAGGATTTCCTCTAACTAGACTCTCTCGCTGCTCATTGGACCTGAGAACTCCAACCACTTTCTTGAAGTTTAATATCTCCTTTTCATACACCAGAGTAGTAATGAGACTATCATATGCTACTAGCAGTGAACACAATAATAGGGAAGCTCTATCCTTCTCATCAATCTTCACATCAAGGCTCACAACATCCAAGCAAACTTGATTGAACTTTTAGATGTAGAAAACTAGGTCTCCTTCTTCGAACATCCACAAACTGTATTGCTGCTTCTTCAACCACTACTTATTTGTCATGTTCTTGTCCATATACTTATTCCCCAATTTCTGCCAAAGCAACTTTAGGTTTCCATATTAATCTCTCGCAAAATCTCATCAGAGAGGCACATACGAATCATATTGAAGGCTGTCTCTTCAAGTTCCTCTCATTCTTCAACAAAAATCTTTTTCGATCTTTTGCGAGTCAAGACCTTATAGATCGTATTCTGCACCAATAGATCCTTCATCCTTTGCTACCAAAGGCTGAAGTTACCCTTGCCATCAAACTTTCTAAAGTTTGCCTTGATGGTACTCTATGGCATCCCAACTAGATTCTAATAACCAAATACAAAAGAGAATAAATAGTGTTCAAAGAAATCTATTCAGCACCTTACCACAACACCAGACGAAGCTTTGACCTTTTCTTTACTAGATCCTAACACCAAGGCTCTGATATCAATTATTGTTCCAGATGGCTGCTCTGATACCAATCTATTGGGAACAATCCTTGCTACTCAATGATTATAGAAATAGTAATAGGGATCCAAGAAAAGGGGTTGGCCGTTATGTTAAAACCCTAGCAAACCCTAGGCATGGAGAAAAGGGAGAGAACGAGAGAGGAAGAGAGATTTTAGGAAGAAAAGGCTTGTATTGATTCCATTCTTTGTTTATAAAACTCAGTACAAAACATATATACCTGGTTAAATAAGATCCAATATAAAAAACTCTCCTAGCTAACCTAATGTGATGCACTTCCTAAGCTCATGTACACCCATGTCTCTCATGCACACACCCATTGGACAAATCCTAGTTCAATCCATAGGTTAGCCCCCTTAGGATCTTACAAACTAAGGTCCTAAGTTCCTACGATTAAACCTAATCGCAAGCCAGAATAGAAACTATGTTCTATTTTGTTCATTGGTTAAGCCATCTCAGTCAGCAGTTGGGCCGGCTTGACGGTGATTTTCGCTACAAGAGCTCGAATCACCACTCTTTGTTTTGCTGCTCGGGCCAACTCTCTCAGGGTTCGAGCCAGCTTAGCTTCTACTTAGGATTGGGTGACAAAATTAGGTTGAGACCTGGTGTTTAACATGGAATATCAGATTAAAAGTCTGATTAATGAAGCAACTAGATTGCTTGATCAATTAGGACTTTGGGCATGGCGCAGGGTCTATTTAAAGGACCCTATGCCTTAGGATTGGTATCTTTGATCTCCCACACCCCATCTCTTCTTCATGCCTCCCTTCCTTTGGTCCTCTCTCTCTTCTCCACACCTAAGAGTTGGGCATGAGTTCCAATGAAAAATCCAAGTGGTTTGGTGCAAAGATCAAGAAGAAAGACAACTAGTTCACGAGATGAATACATGATCTTCAAGATTATTTTGAAGGACCAATCAAAAGCTTTCAGATCTAATTTTTGGAGATCAAATCTAGAAGGAGAGCACATCTAGATCCAGCCTGAGTGGACTCTAGTAGAGGCTAGGCGCGTGCATGGCTAAATCCAGAATCCTAGGAATTAACGAATTATCGATAAGATAACAGTTACATAGAACAGGTAATAAATCTTGTACAAGATTTAATTTTAATTTTCATTTTTAATATCAAATCATAAAGATCAAATTTGAAAACTCTCATATCTAATTAGAATTTTTAAAAAAAATTTAAAATTTTTCACTATAGATCTAATCATATCAGATTGATCCTACGGCGGAAAAATAGTTTTACCTTCAAGGGAGAAATTCATTCAAAGTCTGAACAAATCCTCTTCCTTCTCTTGTTTGGATAAGGTCTTCTTAAGACATGTTTGTTCATTGTGATAAAATCTTTCCAAGACAAGAAGTCTTCCTTATGATAAGAGTTTAGGAAGAGGATTAGGGAAGACTAAAGAAAGAATTCAATAGGACAAGTGTAACACCCCTCCCCAAACTGGGCGAAGGTGCCACACCCCACCCTTAAACCGGGCAAAGGGAATTACTAAACTATAGCTAAGCTAAGCTTAAACTTCATCCAGTACTATGCTCTTCTTTAATTTACTTTCAATCTATAACACAAGCATTTTAGTTTATCTAACATTTAACTAAACCAACTCAAGATTTCATTCATAAAACCATACTTTATATATGCCATTCCAAAAATAGTTTCTGGTTAAAGCAACTTGAACATATAATACAACTCAAAATATATCCTTTTTTTTTGTTAGCATAAACAACTCAAACATATCAACCATCTCTCTTTGGTTCATATGGCCAACCTCCTTTTCTAAGACAAATGCTGATAAACATGCTGATACTTACTTCTTAGCTAAGATGCTCCAAAACTATAGATAGAAAAAGTGAGAGGTAATGAGACCTGTTGGGGGTAAACTCCGCTCCTACCGAAGTTCGATCTAATGCTCAGCCAAGTATAATTTATAATCATAGAAGAGCTTCAATCACCACTTCTCCGTCAGTCAAACTCCTTCCGAACTACTTCATTAATCAAACTTCCTCTGAACATCTCTAGCAGCCAGACTTCTCCATCAGTCGAACTCCTTCTAGGCTTCTCCTTCAGTCGAACTCCTTCAAAACTTCTCCTTCAACTGGATTTCTCCATCAGTCAGACTCCTTCCGAACTTCACCATCAGTCAAACTCCTTTCGGACTTCTCCTTCAGTCGAACTGCTTCTGGACTTCTCTTGCAGTTGGACTTCTCCTTCAGTCAAACTCCATCCAAATTTCTCTAGCAGATTACTTTCAGATTTCAGCTAGCATTCCTCCCGGATGATCTCCTCTAGTCATATTCTCTCTAGGTGATTTCTTTCAGTCAAATCTCTTTTAATCTATAGCTCTCTACACAACATTAATCAACTCACTCATAAATAACTTAGAGGAGTCCGAACTTCTCTAGAATTGATATATGTCAAAGCTCTTCACCAACCAATATCTGCTTCCTTCGAACTTTGACTATTATATCCCAAAGAATGGGCACGTCATGATAACAAACACTACTCTCCATAACAAACTCCATGTGGCCCTAAGCATCCCACAATCCAATGGTTATGGCTATCACTTTCAAGTTTGTTATAGGCTCCATCTATAAAAGAAACCCTCCATATACATTTTTTCTAAACTCTCTTCTTCTTCCCAAAATTCTACTGAATTCTTTTCTGAGCACAATATTTCTGTTGGTCAGAAGGGCTAACTTGATTATCGGAGGGTCCTGTCGGAGCCACCACCATCAATTTCAGATGAGACTTTATTTTGTAGATCACCGATGGAGGTCTCTTCTTCCTCAACTTTAGCTTGATCCGGCATCAACTAGATTCTGCACCAACAGGATTGGCGATAGAGAAAGGATAATTTGTAACCCCTTATTCTTAAAGGAGTGCTCAGTCGATCTTATGAATCTTCTTCTTCAAGGTTCATCTCCATCCTCTTCCTCAATCCCAAGAAATGCCTCCAAAGAAGGTGACTATCTAGAGATCTACCACTTCTATTGCCAAATCTGAGCCAGATCCATCCATTTCTGCTCCATCATCAATGCTTCAACCTCCTCCACCGATGGCCATGATAGATCTAGAGCAGTTTAACCTATTGATGCAGCGGGTTCAGGGCCTCACCAAAATGGTGCAAGCCATGCAGCAACCCTCGATGGCGATTCAATCAAAAAATCTACCATCGGAATGTCAAAAACCGATCCTAAGGAGGCACACTTGGGCTAGCATACCCGTTGCCCCTAGGAAGGAGAAATAGAGAGCAGAGGATCCTTGTTCAGATCATGATTCTTCTTCGAAAGAGATCTTTCTCATCTACAGTTGGAAGCCTTCCAAGATCTACGATCGAGATGACATCCTAGATCAAAAACTAGAAAAGATGGACCGATGGATTGAGAAACTCCGACACATTGTCTCAGCTCACCATGACGATGTTTGCACCAATCTCCTTTTCTCTGCCTGAATTATGCAAGAGCTTATTCTACCGAACTTCAAGCTTTCCCAATTTGAAAGCTATGATAGAATCTCTGATCCGATCGATCACCTAGAGGCCTTTCGAACCACGATGCTGCTCCATGGTGCACCAGACGCCATCTTATGTCGAGCTTTCCCATCTATCTTGAAGGAAGCAGTAAAAAGTTGGTACTCGATGTTGAAGCCAGGTACGATCTTCTTCTTTGATCAGATGAGCCATCAATTTGTGGCTCATTTTATTAGCAGCCAACATCCCTAGAGAGAGGTTTGGACTCCCTCATCAACATCAAGCAAAAGAAAGGAGAGTCCATCTGGACTTATGTCAATCGCTTTAATGCTGCCGCACTAAAAGTCCAAAACCTGGACCAGTCTGTTGTAATGGTTGCGCTGAAGGATGGCCTTCAGAAGAATGATTTACTATTCTTCCTAGAAAAGTACCTCAGGAACTTTGCTGATCTGTTGGCTTGGGCTGAAGGATATGTTCGAGCAAAAGAAGCCTTCAAGTTGAAGGATGAGAAAGTCGTAGGAGAGCAGCAGGCAGGCGAGTCGTGCTCATGGACTCTCCCTAAGTGCAAGCAAGCCCAAACTCCTCGAGCTCATCATCAGAGAAGCTCTGACAGAAGGGCTCAAAGAAGTTCTTCCCCTCGAAGGTTTCACAACTATGCCCCCCTCAATGCTCCAAAAATGCAAGTATTGATGGAGATCAAGGAGCAACTACTGAGGCCTGAAAGGATGCACACTCATCCTGATAAGTAAATCCTATCAAGTACTATCTCTACCATCATGATCATGACCACAATACTGAAGAATGCTTTTAGCTCTAAGATGAGATTGAGGAGCTCATCAGGAGAGACCGGCTGGGTCGATTCCTCAGACACCGATCTGAAGCAAGAGAAGATCGATCGAAGGCACTGCCACAGCCAGAACCACTAAGAAGGAACAACAAGAAGATCGGTTGCCTCTCAGCATCATCAACACTATCTCTAGGAGACTTCGATGAGAAGAGGCTAGCGGATCTGAGGGATCAGTGAAAAGATGGAGGACTGAAGAATCTGTAACCTTCACTGAGATAGATGCATAGAGAGTATAATTCTCATATAATGATGTGGTTGTAATCTCTTTAGATATAGCAGACTATGATGTACGTCGCATCCTAGTTGATAATAGAAGTTTGGCTGACGTCTTATTTTATGATGCTTTCTCCAAAATGTCAATATCTAATAGTCGGCTTGGATCAATAAACTCTCCACTAGTAGGCTTCGCTGGTGCTATAGTTCCAGTTGAAGGTGTAATAACTCTAGTTGTGGTTGCAGGGCAATATCCAAGAGAATCCAGAGCGTAGGTAGATTTTTTGGTAGTAAAAGCTCCTTCTGCTTATAATAAAATTCTCCACCGACCTGATCTAAATGCACTTTGGGCAATGGTGTCAACTTATTTTTTGAAGATGAAGTTTTCGACAAGCTATGGAATCGAAGAGGTCAGGAGAGATCAAGCTCTAGTAAGGCACTGCAACTCAATTGCCCTACGAAACGAAGAACAGTCCGACCCTTGCCCTGTCGATGGGTTGGATGTCCGAAATGACCTCGTGGATGAAAGAAGACAATCGATGGATGATCTTATCTTAGTCTCTTTGAATGATGGGAATGTGGAGCACATGATACAGATTGGTTCTAATCTAACTGATGGGATACAAGAACAGCTCGTCAAATTCCTTTGAAGAAATGCAAATATTTTTGCTTAGGTCCCCACGGACATACCAAGAATCAATGCAGAAGTCATGGAGCATCGTTTGGCTGTTGATCCAAAACATCGGCCAATGAAAGAAAAGATGTGAGGTCATGCCCCAGAGAGATAGAAGGCAATTGCAGAAGAAGTTGACAAGCTCCTTAAGACCGGATTCATCTGAGAAGTCAACTATCCAAATTGGATCTCCAATATCGTACTCGTCAGAAAGGTAAATGGCAAATAGAAAATATGCATAGATTTCAAAAAACTGAACAAAGCCTGTCCAAAAGATAGCTACCCTTTATCCAAAATTGATCAGCTGGTGGATGCAACTTTGGGCCACGAGGTCCTCACTTTCATGGATGCCTTCTCCAACTATAATCAAATCTGGATGGTGCTAGAGGATGAGGAGAAAACTGCTTTTATTACTGACCGTGGTCTCTACTGTTATAGGATTATACCTTTTGGACTTAAAAATATAGGAGCAACATACCAGCGCCTAGTCAATAAGATCTTCAAGAAGCAAATCGATCGCAACATGAAAGTGTATATAGATGACATGCTTGTCAAGAGCCAAACTTCAATAAATCATATTGCCAACCTTGAGTAAACCATTGATGCCCTTTGAAAATACAAGATGAAATTGAACCCAATCAAATGCATCTTTTATGTGACTTCAGGGAAATTCTTAGGGTTCATGGTGTTAAGGCATGGGATTGAAGTAAATTCGGAGAAGATTCGAGCCATTTAAGAGATGATGGCTCCTAAATCCATCAAAGAAGTTCAGCACTTGATTGAAAAGGTGGCAGCCCTGAATCGCTTCATTTCAAGGTTGGCCGAGCGATGCATGCCCTTTTTTCAAGTTCTCAAGCAGTCAAAGGACTTCTGCTG
Organism: Cocos nucifera; assembly: GCA_006176705.1. Lineage (NCBI taxonomy): Eukaryota > Viridiplantae > Streptophyta > Magnoliopsida > Arecales > Arecaceae > Cocos > Cocos nucifera. The sequence continues at coordinate 55,576 of QRFJ01003974.1, forward strand.
GACCACCAAATGCCAGCAAGTCTTTAAAGAGCTCAAGGACTACCTTTACTCACCTCCCCTATTAGCCAAGCCCAAACCTGGAGAAGAACTATTTCTATACCTAGCGATCTCTCCAGCAGCTCTGGCAGCAGTCTTAGTTAAAGAAGAAGCGAAAGTACAGTGATCGATCTACTACAAAAGTTGGATCCTGAGAGATGCCAAGGTCAGATATACCAAGTTAGAAAAACTAACTTATGCTCTATTGATTGCAGCCCAGAGACTCTGACCTTATTTCCAGGGGCACACCATAACCCTCCTTACCGATCAACCAATCAAGGCAGTTCTCCATTGAACAGATACCTCTGGAAGAATAGCAAAATGGACAATTGAGCTCACCGAATTCGACATTAACTACCAACCTCGATCGTCAGTCAAAGCCCAAATATTAGCAGATTTTATAATGGAATGCACCATTTTTGATGAAGCTAACCTTGAATAGAATAAAACCAGCATTTCATGGTTACAACCGAGCTCCTCTAAAGAAAGAGTCGATCTCTCCAAAGATTTTTGGGCCCTATATATGGATGGCTCATCCAATGCTTCTGGAGCAAGTGTAGGATTGATCTTGGTTAACCCAGAGGGGATCATCGCTGAATATACGCTATGCTTTAAATTCCCTACAACTAATAATGGGGGTTAATATTAAGTGTTGATCACTGGGCTAAAGATAGCTAAAGAGTTAGAAGCAGATCGGCTCTAAGTGTACAATGACTCCCAACTAGTGGTCGGACAGGTTAGCGATAGTTATGAAGCATGGGAGGAAAGCATGATGAAATATCTTGAGAAAGTGAAGAACTTGATTCCAGCCTTCAATAGTTTTAACATCCAATAGTTTCCAAGGATAGAAAATATCAGTGCTGATCTTCTCTCTAAACTGGCCACTTTAGCCCTAGTCGAACTGCCTAAGGAAGTATTCTTTGAAGTTCTGAAATGCCCAAGTTCGGAGGAACCGCAATCTATAATACAGATCGACCATGAGCCATGTTGGATTGATCCACTGGTCGCCTATCATAAAGATGGAGTTCTTCCTTATAATCCAAAAGAAGCTTGCAAACTCAGAAACCAAGCCTCCCAGTATGTTCTATATGAAGGCAAGCTGTATAAAAGATCGTATTCTTTATCGCTTTTGAGATGTCTTTGACCTTCAGAAGTTGATTTTGCATTATGGAAAGTACACGAGGGAATCTGTGGAAATCATATACGAGCTAGATTTTTATCACAAAGACTACTTCGGTAGGGTTACTATTGGTCGATCTTGTATCATGATTCTATAAAATATGTCAAAAAATATGACCACTGCCAAAGAAATGCAAACATCGAAAGATAGTCAGCCTTCGAACTTACACCCCTGAGCGCCCCATAACCATTTGCACAATGGGGAATGGATATACTCAGACCTTTTTCAATGGCATCTGGATAATGAAAATTCGTCTTGGTGGTGATAGACTATTTCACAAAGTAGATTGAAGCGGAACCTCTGGCAAAAATAACTGAAGCGAAAGTGCAGGACTTCATCTGAAAGTTGATTGTTTGCATATTTGGCATACCTCGGACCCTCATAATAGATAATGGACGATAATTTGCTGGAGCAAGATTTGTTGAATTCTATGAAGATCTGAATACCTCCCACCATTTTACATCAGTGGCTCAGCCACAGGCAAATGAAGAGGTCGAAGTAACTAACAGAACCCTGCTATAAGGTATCAAAGCAAGGCTTGAGAGGGCAAAAAAGACTTGGATAGATGAACTCTATCATGTGCTCTGGGCTTACCGAACTACCCAAAGATTGCCAATAGGAGAAACTCCATTCGCTTTAGCCTTCGAAATTGAAGCTGTCATCCTGATAGAACTTAAACTCCCATTAGCATAAGTCATGGCATTCAATGAGCAGCGCAACTCATAGGACCTAAGGGCTAACCTCGACTTGGTGGAAGAAAAAAGGAAAAAAGCTTAAGTTCGGATGGTAGCCTATAAGCAAAAAGTAGCTCGCTACTACAACTCAAAAGTCAAAGATAGAATATTCAACATGGGAGACTTGGTACTTCGACGAGCAGCTATTTTATAACCTCAGAATTAAGAAAAGCTTGCTCCAAATTAGAAAGATCCGTATGAAATAGAATAGATCATCCGATCCAAAACTTATCACCTGAAGGAGCTCGGAGGAACAACACTCCCATGACCTTGTAATTCAGAAAATTTGAGAAGGAAAGAAGCAATCAAAAGTGGTCATGTTAGGAGCAGAAGGAGAACCTCATCCTAATAATCATATAATATGGTCTTAAATCTAGGTTGATGTGATCAACCTTTTCTTCTTGTTTATTTTTGATTTTAGATTTAAATGCCACACAATAATCATATAATATGGTCTTAGATCTAGGGATCATCTGATATTTAGAATTAATTAGATTAATTTTGAGTCTTCCACTGTTGATCAAGAAGTTTCAAGATCTAGTCCTGAAATCCTAGATCTGATTCCTTCAATTGGTATCAGAGCCAGGTTAATTATTATATAATTATTGATGCATGCTTGGATTATTTTTGGATTAGATCTAATAAATAAACTGATATTTAAATCTAAAATTAAAATCTCATATCATACGAATTGCTTTAAGGTTGTCCTGCTATAAAGTTTATCCCTTATAGTGCAAAGGTTGTCCTAGTTCGTATAAATCTAATATTATTCATAAATTTATTAGATATGATCTGATCTTATTTATAATTTATTTAAAATAATTTTAAATCTAAAAATAAAATTTTAGATTGTACAGACTGATCTTATAAGGTTGTCCTACTATAAGATTTACCCCTTACAGTGAAAATATTGTCCTAGTACGTGCTGATCTAAAACATTGATCATAAAATTTTAGATTAGATCTAAAAAATTTTATTATCTGATTAAAAATATTTTAATCTAATTTTAATCATCATAAATATGTTATATTTGATCTAAGTTGACTTATGATTGATTGATGTTGAAATTATTTCAATTACATGAACTTGTTTAGATTAGATCTAAAGTAGTTTAATGCTCTTCTTACTTGCATATTGATTATGAATCAAACATGCAACTTGGTTAGTAAAACCATGCTGTAAAAATATTTTACAAACATAAAAATTATTTTTAAAAAGTCAAACCCCAATCCTCAGCCCAAAACTTAATTAAGAATTAAGAAGTTATTTGATTAGGATCTAGGATTGTTAATTGAAGATTCTAAGACACGAATCATAACATATTGGGTTAAATGGGTTAGTGGGGATTAGGTCCATTAATTGGGTTAGACCTAGGGTTAGATTAAAGAATGGACTTAATTAGAGAATTGACTAAATCTAATCAATTGTTGTCTTAGATTAGGTCAAGGATTCTCTAGATCAATTACAATAGTTATAGTTGGTCAAATCCATGTTTTTAACGAGACCCAAGATAGACTTGATTCTTGGCTATGCGGTATAGCACGAACTGTTAGGTTGATCTAATTGAAAAATTAGTTGATGTCTAAAGTATACTAGATCGGTGGTCTTTAATTAATAGCCTGCTTATCTGGCCATTTTTGATGGTGTCTAAGGCAAGCTTTGGTAGACCCTCCCACTGATCGAACTTACCTGACTTTTTGATAAAATTATGTTTTGATCAGATCACTTGACTATTCGAGCTGACCTAGATAAATCAATTTGACTGATTTAGATACTCCTAGACCAGCCTATTAATGGTCTCCCTTAAGCTGACTTGGTGAAGTTAGTGGAAGGATCATGATAAGCTGGTTCATTTAACCTTTCCTTATCTTCAAATTAAATTCTCTAAAATTATTAGGTCCCTAAAATGAAATAGTTATATGATAACTGGATCATAGCCTCCCATTAAAGTGGATGATAATGGGTCCATCAGTTGGATAATCATTGGAGGCCCAAAGGTCTAGGGGTTATCGGTTAATGAAATTATCATTCATTATATGATCTCTTGGATACATCTTTCTAAATGATGGTCAGCTGGGCCAACCAAAGTTGGGCCTGATCATTCATTAGTTGGATGGGCCAAGTATGGTCATGTTAATAGTTGGACCTAACTGGATCCTTTTCTGAGAAGGCCAAAGCAAACTGATCAGGGGCTGAGGCAAAATTTAATTACTAGAAGTTATTTGGAGAAACAATTGGTCATGAACCTATCCTTAGATGCACATGGGTTGGCCAACCAAAGTTGGGCTCGTGTGCAGTCTATGTGGATTCTAGTATCCACTAAAAAATTAGGATAATTTCTCAAATTAGAGGTAGAGTCTACCAATTCGAATAAAATAGTGGGAGAACCTTTTGATTAAAAGTTCAAATCTTTAGATTTAATGAATTAATTACTAATTAGGTTATGATTTTTCTTTATGCAGATATGGCCACTTTTCGATCAACCCAATCATTATTGGATAATGATTAGTTTGTGGGACCCAACTTCGGTAGCTGGTACCGAAAGTTAAAGATTGTCCTGGAGCATGAACACATCCTACATATGATAACGGATGATGCACCTGAGTGTGAAGATTTATGATGCTCCTAAGCCTTGGGAGGCCACGGGAGGAGTCAGGGGGTTGGCTCCGAAGATTTTAGGGGCTTGATTGATGCTTCAGAGACCTAGGACACAAGGTGAAGCAAGGAACCAAAGTTAGAAAATCAAGATTGTAGAAAAAAAAATTTTTGCAGATTAGTCGGCTCAGTCCAAAATTGGATCGGCTAAGTCTCAGTGCATAGGCAAAATAGAGAGCTACGCATTCGGGATTGCTGGCATGGCACAGAACTGGGCTAGCTCAGTTTTAGATTGAGCCAACCTAGTGGAACTTAGCTGGCTCAGTACTGAGACTAAGCCGACTCAGTGCGCGGGCAGAGTTACGCGAGGGTCTATTTTGGGCTAGGATCTGGGTTAATCTTAGGGGTCTTAAGGCCTGGTTTGAGAGGTCCTAAGGGGGCTAATTCATGTATGGATCAGGTCTAGATCCAGAGGATGAAAGCATGAAAGACATGAGTGTATATGGGCTTGGTGAGTGCTTTCATGTATTGGGTTAGCCGGAGAGTTTTTTGGTCGGGCCTAATGGCTATGTATAACTACATAGGTTGTATTAAGGTTTCATTATGCTATGGAATATAGACCTTTTCTCCCTCAACTCTCTTCTTCTCTTCTCTTTAGAGTTGCCGCCCTAGGGTTCTTGAAGAAGCCCTAGAGAAGGGGGCCATCTCCCTCAAGCCTAAGGAGGGACGTGCCCCATCATAGATCTAGGTGGAGGATCAGTGGTGTGCTACCCATAAAGAACGTTATAGGTTTCTTCAGATCCATGCTAAAGATTAGGAGCTTCTGCAATATGGTATCGAGGTGCTTGTGATGTCAAGGATGATTGGCGTTCAAGCAATATCATAGGTCTATAATTTGGTATTAGAGCTAGATGATGCTGGGAATGTTGTGGACGATAATATGGTATTAGAGCCAAGTTTCAGAGCCTGATGGTGCATGAAAGAGCCAAGTTTCAGAGCCTGATGGTGCATGGAAGGGAAGGAGAAGTCGTACAAGATGAAATCATAAATCTACACAAGAATTCCATGGTATGTCTCAAATCTATCTTTGTTATTGCTGTGGTTTGGCTAATCGAAAGCAGTAGATTGAAGGCGGAGGTTGAGAGGATTAACGAAAAGAGATTTTCTCGAGGTGGAAGAATTTGGTGCATGATTTGCCGATTAGTCTTGGTGGAAAGACCAAGGTGTATGACGATTATGTGACAGGCAGGGAGCGCTAGAGTGCTACAGTAGCATTTTCTTGGAGATGCAGGGCTGAGAGAGGCTCGATGATGTAGCAGCTGATGAAGGTATCTTAGCAGAGAGCATCAAGGTTCTCTAGGAAGATGGGCAGTATAGGACTATTGAAGAGAGGTTTCCCAAGGGGTAATAATCGAAGGAAGACTGAAGAAGTGACTATACGTCCTTTGATATCTGGAAGGTGGGAAAGTAGTCGAAGATGTATTCAGTTGTTCGACTAGAGCATGGATTTGCAAAGCCTTGGGAGTGATGGAGATGGATGATCCATGGAGGTCTAGCAGGTTAGGGCTGGGTAGCTATAGAGCGATGCAGAGAGGAGTCAAGGAGTGCTAGAGTGCTGTAGGAGCACTTTCCTGGAGGCATGGGGCTGAGAGAGGCTTGGTGGTACAGCAGCTGAGGAGTGTATCTCAATAGGAAGTGTTAGTGGTATCTCAGGAAGATCGGGAGCAAGTCTTAAAAATAGCTAGGAGGTCTCAGGGAGTGCTTGGAGGTCTCAGGTAGTCAAGAGTATCATGGATTAGGTTTCTTCTGTAGGAGCACCAAGGAGAGTCACAGTTCAAGTGGAGGATGATTCTCTGGGTGCAACTGAAGCGATGGCTGGTGCAGAGGCAGAAGAGAAGGACTAGGGTGGAATTTCTTAGGGTTCAGTCATTGGTTTAAGAAGAGTTGGATGAGCTCTTGGGTTTTGGAGGCACCCATAGGTTGTGGAGGTATCTGAGATAGCTTCGAAGGGGTCCACGGAGTGCAGAGGGTTCGAAGGGGCAGTAACAATGTTCGAGGTATAATGACAGGCCCAGCAGTGCAGCATTGGATGGTTGGCCTTGAGGGACTCGGTGATAGAGTTGGCTTCTACGGCATCAGATGACTTCAGATATAGGTGGAGCTCCGAAGAGGTGGCTTCACAATTGGAGAAAAATTTGACATGAGCTCGAAGCAGAGGGGTGCGGGAGGATCGATATCCTAGCACCAGCATTGGAGTTGCATAGTTTCAGATGGAGCGGCATGTGCAGGAAGACAGGCATAGTTCTGAGGAGACCATGTCAGAATTTGTAGCGAGTGTTGGTATAGGAACATTATGGGTTCCTTAGGAAAGTCCAGAAAAAGTGATGCAGCTGCTAAGCAGAAGGGATCCTATAATTTTAGGATGGTGTAGAGGTGCAAGCATAGGTCTTCAGTAGTGGAGGCGGTCATCCCAAAGGCCTCAAAGGTGCATAATAGCTGAAGAGGATTGGTGGAGGCAACAAGGGGTTGTTGAGTGCGTAGGGACAGTGGGATCGTGCAAGAGATCATTGCTGAGAGATTTGCCAAGGCTTGGGGGCACCAAGGTGGAGATTGTGAGGATTTATTATGCTCCCAAGCCTTGGAAGGCCATGGAAGAAGTCAGGGGGTTGGCTCTGGGGATTCCAGGGGCTTGGTTGGTGCTTCGAAGACCTGAGACATAAGGTGAAGCAAAAGACCAAAGTCGAGGAATCAAGCTTGTAGAAAGGAGATTTTCTACAGGTTAGCTGGCTCAATCCAAAATTGGGTCGGCTAAGTCTCAGTGCACAAGCAAAATAGAGAGTTGCGCATTCGAAACTGCTGGCATGGCATAGAACTGGGCCAGCTCAGTTTCAAACTGAGCTGACCCAGTGGTACATACAACACTGAGCCAGCTCATTGTGCGGGCAGAGTTACGTGATGGAAAACTGAGCTGACCTAGTGGAACATACAACACTGAGTCGGCTCAGTGTGCGGGCAGAGTTACGTGACGGTCTATTTTGGGCTAGGGTCTGGGTTGATCCTAGGAGTCTTAAGGCCTAGTTTGATAGATCTTAAGGGGGCTAATTCATGTATGGATCGGATCTAGATCCAGAGAATAAGAGCATGGGAGACATGGGTGTACATGGGCTCGGTGAGTGCTTTCATGTATTGGGTTAGTCGGAGAGTTTTTTGGTCGGGCCTAATGGCTATGTATGAATACGTAGGTTGTATTAGGGTTTCATTATGCTATGGAATACAGATCTTTTCTCCCTCAACTCTCTTCTTCTCTTCTCTCTAGAGTTACTACCCTAGGGTTCTTGAAGAAGCCCTAAAGAAGGGGAGCATCTCCCTCAAGCCCAAGGAGGGAGGCATCCCATCACAGATCTAGGTGGAGGATCGGTGGTGTGCTGCCCATAGAGAACATCATAGGTTCCTTCAGGTCCATGCTAAAGATCAGGAGCTTCTGCAACATGGTATCGAGGTGCTTGTGATATCAAGGATGATTGGCGTTCAAGCAATATCATGGGTCTACAATTCGGTATCAAAGCTAGGTGATGCCTGGAATGTTGTGGACGATAATACTGAGGAGCCAGCTACAAATGCACGTGGAACTATCAGAGATACTTATCAGAAGTGGCACAGTGATCGAACCACGGTGTGCTATATTATGCTGGCTGTGATGAGCGATGAGTTCAGTCATAGATCTAAGATAGCTCAACTAAAGGACATGCTTTAAGTGTTGAAGGATTCCTTTGGCACATCCGATGATGTGAAGAGGCATAAGACAAGTTGTGCCATCTTCAATGCTAGAATGCGGGATGGAGCCTCTATCACTAATCATGTACTGTACATGATCGAGTTGATAGAGCACTTGAGCAAGCTTGATTTTTTTTTACATAAATAGCTTGGGAAAGATGCAATACTGAACTCACTGCCCAAGTCTTATCTCCCATTCCTTACACATTATACAATGTCAAAGCCTGATGTTGACAACCATGAGTTTTTGGGATTAATTCAAAACTTTGAGAAGGATCACCAGCTCCACAAGGAGTCAGTGAACTTAGTGGGAGGTTCATCTTCTCATTCTCCATCCTTTGGGAAAGGAAAGAAGAACAAGAAGAAGAAAGCTAAGAAGGTGCAAGTTCAGGCTAGGACATCTGTGCAAGGCTAAACCAGGAAAATCAAGCTTGATAAGAGTCAAGTTGAATGCTTCTTTTGCAAGAAGTGAGGGCACTAGAAAAGGAACTATCCTGAGTACATTGCCTCCCTGGATCCGAATAAGCAGAGAAAGAAGCAAGCTATTACTAAGCAAGGTATTTATATGATACCTCCTAGCAATTTCTCTATTTGATATTATTGACTAGGTATTGGATACCGAAAGTTTTTATCGTATTTGCAATTCATTGTAGGGGTTGCAGGTCAGTAGAAGATTCAAGCAAGATGAAAGATTTCTGAATATTGGAGATAGAAGACCAGTTTCAGTTCTAACTTTAGAAATTTTGAAACTTGTATTTGAATCTCATACTATTGTTCTTAATGATTGTTATTTCTGTCCTTGTTTCTTTTTAAATATCATTTCTGTAGGCCTTTTGGCCATGAATAATTATGAAATTTTAATAAAAAATTGAGTTTGTAATGTCATTATGAATGGTGTTACTGCTTTCTATGGATAATTGAATAATGGTGTATACATGTTATCACAACCTATTAATGTAGTCTATTCAACTGGCAAACATCCTAGACTAGATAATGTGATAGATATCTACTTATGGCACCATAGGCTAGATCATATAAACAAGAATAGGATAAGCAAGTTGGCTCAAGAGGGTATCCTCAAACTTAGTGATTGTGAATCACTTCCAACCTGTGAATCATGTATTCTTGATAAAATGATCAAGTCACCTTTTACTGAAAAAGGTGAGAGAGCCACTAAGCTCTTAGGTCTAGTACATACTGATGTATGTGGACCAATAAGCATAAGTGCCAGAGGTGGATATGTCTACTTCATCAATTTCATAAACGATCTATCTAGATATGGATATGTCTATCTGATGAAACATAAGTTGAATTCTTTTGAAATATTCAAATAATTTCGAAGTGAAGTAGAAAAACAAACTGAAAAGAGTATTAAAACTCTTTGGTCTGACCGAGGAGGGGAATATCTTTTCGGTGAGTTTCTCACATATCTAGGAGAGAATGAGATTTTCTCCCAATAGACTTCTCTAAGAACACCACAGCATAATGGTGTATCTAAAAGAAGAAATTAGACTCAGTTAGACATAGTCCGATCCATGATGGGTTTTGCCAACTTGTCGATATCCCTCTAGGGATATGCACTCGAATCGGCTTGCTATCTTTTAAATAGGATTTCAAGTAAATCTATGGTTAAAACTCCATATGAGATATAGACATGACGTAAGCCAGCACTTTCATACCTCAAGGTCTGGGGGTGCCCAACTTATATCAAATGGTTAATTATAGATAAACTTGGACCTAGGTCTGATAAGTGCGCATTTATAAGGGACCCAAAAAAGATCAAAGGATACTATTTCTACCATGCTGATGAACAAAAGATGCTCGTCAGTCTTAGGAAAATCTTTTTAGAAAAGGAGTTTCTTAGTGAAGGAACTATTGCCTCTAAGGTTGAACTTGATGAAGTTCAATCGGTAGAAAGTTTGATACAGAATGCTAAACCTGAGTTGGATTTGATCAGATCAGATTTGAAGCCTAGTGAACCCGCACCATTAAGGCGATCCAGTAAAGTATCATGCCATCTAGAAGAAATTATGGATTCTTGGTCCAGGATGGTGATCCCATCGAACTCGATGAGAATGATGAGGATCCGATCACTTACATGGATGCTATGTAGAGATCCGACTCTAAGAAATGGCTAGAAGCCGTGAGATCTAAAATGGATTCCATGAAGGTCAACGATGTATGGATATTAGTTAACCCACTTGAAGGAGTTAAATCCATTGGGTGTAAATGGGTATTCAAAAGAAAAAGAGGTGTAGATGGAAAGGTAGAGACCTATAAAGCCCATCTAGTTGCCAAGAGATATCCTCAACATTATGGTATTGACTATGATGAGACATTCTCCTTAGTGGTAATTCTCAAATCTATTCAAATAATACTTGAAATAGCTGCCCACCTGGACTATGCGATCTGACGATTGGATGTGAAGATAGCTTTTCTAAATGGAGAGCTGACCGAAGAGGTGTATATAATATAATCTTAGGGGTTCACATCCACAGATGTGTCCAAGGTGTGCAGACTTTAGAGATCCATTTATGGATTGAAGCAAACATCTTGGAGTTGGAACATGCATTTTGATAAAGTGATCAAAACGTATGGCTTCATTAAGAATGGAGAAGAACCCTACATTTACAAATGGGCAAATGTTTCAGTAGTGATATTCCTTATTTTGTATGTGGATGACATTCTCTTAATTGGGAATGACATCTCTGCACTGCAAGGAATAAAAGTCTGATTGTCATTACAATTCTCCATGAAGGACTTGGATGAAGCATCCTACATCTTAGGGATGAAGATGTATAGGGATAGATCTAAAAGGATGCTTGGTATATCCCAGTCCATGTACATAGAAACTATGTTGAAGAGATTCAGCATGGAGAATTCTAAAAAGGGCTATCCTCCGATAGGTCAAGAAATTCCTCTCTAAGAAGGATTGTCCAACAACTCCTAAAGAGAGAGAGCGTATGAGTAGAATCCCATATGCTTCAACAGTGGGGTCTATCATATATGCAATGATATGTACGAGATCAGACGTAGCATACTCACTAAGAGTAGTGAGTAGATATCAGTCTGACTCTGAAGAAATCACTAGAAGGTGGTTAAAATCATCCTTAAGTATTTGAAAAATGCTAAGGACCAATGGTTGGTTTATAGTGAGTCAGATCTGAAATTGATGGGATTTATAGATTCTAACTTTTAATCTGACCATGATAACAGCAGAAGCATGTCAGGGTATATCTTTACTCTAAATAGTGGAGCCATCTGCTAGAAAAGTTTTAAGCAACATACAGTGGCAGACTCTGTTTGCGAAGTAGAGTACATGGTAGCATCAAATGCAGCAAAGAAAGCTATATAGCTGAGGAAGTTCATCACCGAGCTCAGAGTAGCATCCTCCATTATTGATCAAATCCTACTCTACTGTGACAGCACTGGCGCCATAGCTCAAGCAAAGAAATCGAAGGCTCATCAGTGGATAAAGCACATTCTGCGCTGCTTCCATCTGATCCGTGAGATTGTGAATTATGGTGGCATCGACCTTTAGAAGATCGATGGAAAGAAGAACCTAGCCAACCCCTTCACTAAAGCCCTGGCAATCAAGGAGTTTGACAACCATAAGTCGAAGTTGGGTATTAGATACTGTGTCGAGTGGCTTTAGGACAAGTGGAAGCTGTTGGAAATTATGTCCCAAAAGCCAATCATTAGCCTGTTAATGGTTGAGCTACTTTGTCTATGTAATTGATCATTGATAAATAAAATACTTTGGCATGTTTTTCATCATAAGTCTTCATCTTCTAATGAATTCCATTTTTTTGATGAAGTCTTTAGAACTATTTAGTTTCGATAAAGAGAGAATTTATTGATTAGTCCTTAAATCAGTTCACGATCAAATGATAGGCTATTAAATTGGATGATAGCATCTATCATTAAATAGGATGACAGCATCTATTGAGCATAGGTTGTTGTATACTATATAGATTAATTGTCCTCTTAACCAAGAAGTGTGGAGATACTAGTATGGCATACAGGTGAGATGTATGGGTACATCATCATTGAACGTGACCAACTTCAGGGCATTTTGCGGTCGAGGATGTCTAAGTGTCCCTTAGACCTGAGATCACCTCAATGACTTGCAAGAAACTCACTGTGCTTTAGTACCAGACTAACTAAATTTCTAATTTAGTAATGGAAGGCTTCTAGGCATAGTCAAGTACTTGCAAAGTCGATGTGTGATCAAGATGGAATTGACCACTCCAAGAGTTGGAGAAGAATGTATCTCTATATTTCAATATAGCAAAACCTTGGCTAGGGTAATCCATCAGATGGATTTGATATTTTGAAATACAATATGGACAATCTAATCAGAGTTGATAGTTGAACTCAAAGATGTCCTATGAGCATTTTGGTCAAGGGGATGAATTATATGGAAACTATATCCGCATGGGTTCTAAGAATGGTGTTCTACACATTCGACCTATCCGACCGTCGGATATCATTGCTAGATGGTCACTTTGATTGATACAAATATTTATTCCTATACTACCGACTTAGGTTCAGACCTATGAGGTCACACACATTAGTGCTCACAATCTGATCGAATGGTTGATCAATGATTGAGAATCATTCTAGGGTTAAATGATCAATATGATTGATGTTTAACCTAGTGCAAGTGTTGCAGGCGGATTGATTAGCAATTCGATTGCTAATTAGCTTAATTTGATTTAGCCAAAGGACTGAGACTAAGTTTAATTAAATATAATTTAATTAAATTTGGTTTGGGCTTGATTGATCAAGTTCAATTGACTTATTGGATAAGTCAAGTGTAAGAAAAAAACTAGTCCTAGTCTAATTAGGACTTAGGTCAACCCAATTTTCTAATTTGATTAAAAAATTAAATTAAAATTAAATATAATTTAATTAAAAATTAATTGAGTTAGAACCTAATTTAATTTAGTTGAGTTGGTTTTTCTTTATTTTGGTTTAAGAAACCACTTTGACCAAGTCATACATAGAATCCTAGTAAGACAAGGATTCCTCCTTGTGCCACCTTAGTCCCAATGGCCCTCAAGCCTATTTTTTTTGATATTTTTCATAAAAAATCCTTTTTTTCTTGTTCTTCATGTATGCCCCATCTCTCTCTCTCTTTCTCATATGGTAATTGAGTAGAAGACCAAGTCAAAGAAGGAGTTTGTTTTGATATTGGATTCTATGAAATAGTCCTAACAAATCCAAACTCATCTCAAAAGGTGTCGCCCCCTCTCCCAATTAATTTCTTTCTTATTCCATGTGAGAAACTCCTTTTCTTGTGCACCTTTCCTTGCTAGTACATGCAAAAAATTATGGAGGGGGTGCCTCAGAGTTGGGCGCTGGGCGCCCCTTGACTTGCCCTGTTTGACCTTTCCTTGTCTAGTATTTGACCTAGACAAGGACTCTTCTTTTTCTATATTTTTTGAATGAATTTTGGCTTGAAATTTTTGTGGGTAACAGACATTTGAGTGATATTTAAGGTGTATGAAAATTAGAAAGAGATAACCTCTGGGCTTTGAGATTCAATAGACACAAAACTAGGTGTCTAGGTGAGAGCAAAGAGAAGAAGAAGAGGGTCTTCTTCTAGGGTTGCTGTGTTCATCTCTTCCCTTCCCTCTTCCTTCAATTTTCTGAGAGTGTCTCATATCTAAAACCTCTTTTCCTCCTTTTTCTCTTTAGAAGAGTCCAATCTAGAAGAAATGAGGCATCTGATCAACCATCGAAGAAAGATCAGCGTAGTACTAGCATACTATACTGATTTCCAGCATTTGAATTTTTGATCATGATCGTGGGCTTGTGTGGATGACTCCTAGAGGTTAGATGTGTGTATGGCTTGCAACTTTATCCTCAAGTCTGGATCAGAAAGTTAGAATGTCTAACTCACTCAGGTAATAGATCTGATCTATTATTTTTTTTATACATGCATGAGATGTAGTGTAGATCTAGGTTGATGTGATCAACCTTTTCTTCTTATTTATTTTTGATTTTAGATTTAAATCCCATGCAATAATCATATAATATGATCTTAGATCTAGGGATTATCTGATATTTAAAATTAATTTGATTAATTTTGAGTCTTCCACTGCTGATCTAGAAAAGTTTCAAAATCTAGTCCTAAAATCCTAGATTTGGTACCTTCACACACAACATAGTTCATGCCATTTCTTCCGGTGCTTGATTTTTTCTTTCTACTACTACATTTTATTGTGGGGTTCCAGGTGCTGAAAAATTATGATTAATTTTCTTTTCATTATAAAAGTTCTTAAAGTGCTAATTTTTGAATTCTGTACCATGATCACTATGTATGCAAACTATTGATGTGTTCTTTTCATTCAAAACCTTTCAATAAAATTTAGAAAATGCATTGAAGGCTTCATCGTTTTATACTAAAAATATCATGCAAGTGAATCTTGAAAAATCATCTATAATTATAAGACCATACTTTTTACCTCCTAGACTAGTGGTTCTTATAGGTCCAAACAAATCCATGTGTAGCATTCTAAAGGTCTAGAGGAGATTGAAATTATTCCTTTTGGTTTGGAAGAATTCCTAGTTTACTTTCTAAATTGACATGCATCATAAATTTGATTTTTTTCAAAACTTAGTTTTGGTAATCCTCTTACAAGATCTTTCTTAATTAATTTTGAGAGTAAGTCCATACTAGCATGACCTAATCTATGATGCCACAACCAACTAGCTTCATTGACCTTGGCATCCATTGCCGCAAGACATTGATCATTTTTTATGTGTAGATCATCAAGATCTACCATGTAGATATTGTTATGTCTATGTCCTATGAACATGATGTCATTGTCATTTGGATTAGAATTAATACATAATAGAGATTCAAAAGTTACTTTAAATTTCTTATCACAAAATTGACTAATGCTAAACAAATTATGTTTCAACTCATCAACTAGCAATACATTTTGAATAGATGTAGGAGTGAGATGAATATTACCGACGCCAATGATGCGTCCCTTCCTATTATCACCAAATGTAACTACTCCTTCTTTAGGCTCAAAAGTGACAAACTGAGATTTGTCATCCATCATGTTCTTTGAACAGCCACTATCAAGATACCAAAGCCTTTTCTTATCTCGAACTGCAACACACTCCTACACAAGAAAATCAAGTTGAGTTTTTAGGTACCCAAGTCATCTTGGGTCCTTTGGGGTTAGTGCTCATGGTTTCTTTTGGATTCCAAACCACTTTAACTATTTTTCCATTTAATTTTCTGAAATCACATGCATAAGACTTATGACTAATTTTGTCATAATAAAAACATGAGATATTTGAGGTAGAGTTTGATGAAGCTTTAACAAATAGATTTTTGAACAATTTTTGTTTCTTATGAGGTTTAAATTCTAATCCAACCTAGTTAAAAATAGCTCTTTGCTCATTTAGTAGCACATTTAATTTTTCGGAACTATAGGTAAATCTTTCTACAAATGGTTTGATTTTTGCTAGTTCATCATTTAATTTCTGATTTTTATTAGTAAGCAAATTCAGTTTTTCAAAAAATATTTTTTTTTCATGAGTATGTTCTGAATTTAACTTTCTCAAATCTTTATTTTTTAAAGTTACTTTCCTATATTCAGCTATAAGTTCAGAAAAAGCCTCTTGTAACTCATCAAAAACGAAATCTAAGGAGTTTTCAACATTTACCTCCTCATGATGTACCATCAGGCAAAGGTTGGCTTCTTCTTATGATTTTTCCTCAAAGCTAGAGTCCTCACTATTACTCCAAGTGGCCATCATCACCTTCTTCTTGAGCTTTTTGGATGATTTCATGAGAAGGGGGCAGTTCATCCTAAAGTGGTCAGATTTCTTGCACTCGAAGCAAATTGGTAGCTCCTTCTCTTTCTCCTTACTTGGTTCACCTTTGAACGTCTTCTCCTTGAATCCTTGCTTCTTCTTTCTCATAAACCTTTTAAACTTTCTTGCAATCATGGCCAAGTCTTTTTCTTCCTCCTCTTCATCGGATTCCTCACTCTCGTCATCCTTGAAAATAGTTGTCTTGAGAGCTATGATCTTTTTCTTCTTGGTTTCCTCCTCCATGTTTTGCCTCATATTCAATTCATGAGCCATTAAGGACCCAAGAAGCTCTTCCAATAGTAGCTTGTTGAGATATTTAGCTTCTTGGATGGTGGTGATCTTTGCTTCCCAAGCTTTTGGAAGTGACCTAAGAATTTTACGAACAAGCTCACTATTTGTGTAAGATTTATCTAAGCTTTTCAAATCATTGATAATATCAATAAATCTAGTAAATATTTCAGAAATAGATTCATTTGCCTCCATTTTAAATAATTCATATCGATGGACAAGCATATTTATTTTTGACTCCTTTACTTAATTGATACCCTTATGGGTAATCTCTAGCCTATCCCAAATCTTCTTGGCCAAAGTACAAGTAGAAATTCTATTGAATTCATTGGGGTCTAATGCACAATATAGGACATTCATGGACTTAGCATTTAATTCTATCATTTTCATATCGTGCTCATTCTAATCCTCTTCTGATTTAGGAACATCATTACCCTCTATTTTGATTATGGAAGTGTGTGGGCTATTATTGATTATCACTCTCCAAAGTTGATAATCAAGTACTTGAATGTAAATGTGCATGTGTGCTTTCCAATAAGTGTAATTTGTTCCATTGAACAAGGGTGGATGGTTGGTCGATTGCCCTTCAGCAAGAGATGTATTCATATAGGTTGCCATTTGATCTTAACTCTTGATTGTTAAATCAAATATAGTGAGTACCAAGCTCTGATACCACTTATTTTCCAGCAAGACAACCCAAGACAGGGGGTGAATTGGATTTTTTAAAACTTAAAGCTAGTTGGATACTATTTTTAAAAATAAGTGATGTGATGGTATATGCTTTAGTTCTAAATATGCAGAAATATAGAAATATAAATAGAATAAAATAAATAAGGCAATCACAAATACTAAAAAATTTATAGTGGTTCGGTGCTCCTTGCACCTACGTCCACTCCCCAAGGTCCACTTGAAAATTTTACTATAATCTCTTCAAGATTACAATCAAATAGTTTTCCAAGGCTCACTATCCAAAACCTAGTTGATTTTTACACCGACTCACCAACCACAACTAAATTCTGAGCCAACCCTTAGCTTACAATCCAATTTTACAAGCTTGGATAAGCCTTCTCCTTAGCTTCAAAATCCTATTGAAGCTAAGTTACAAGAAAGAGAAAAGTTGAACAACAAAAATGAACAAAAAGCTTCTTTGATGAGCAAATAAGTCAATGAAGCTTTTTGGAATCTTCCTTGTTGAAGGTTTTTGAGCTTTTGAGCTTGTCTTCTTGCTGAATGGAATCTCTTGATTTGATTTTTCTTGAAGATGGGAGTTGAGTGCTCTCTATTCAATATTTTTTGGACTTTTTCTTTAACTTTTTATTTCTCTCAATGAATGAATAGTCATGTCTCATTCTTCAGATGTTTTGTAGGTGATTTTCCATGTTTGATAGGCTGGAGAACCTTATTTGATCATTGGTGAAGCAAAAATGACCATTTGAACTCAATCTGCAGAGTTTTAGACAGTCTGCGAAAACTAGCCATTGGAGCTTGAGTCAAACCTCGAGTCAACTCGAGCCTCAGCTCATGACCTTTTACTCTGCTCATTTCTCTGCTCGAGACTTTTTACTCTACTCAATCCTTAGCTCATGGACCTTGAGTCGACTCAAGCCTCTGCTTGATGCTATTCCTTCTGAAGCTTTTGCGTGCCAGTCTATGTATCAGCTCGAGCTGAACAACAAGTCAAACCTTGAGTCGACTCGTGGGCTTCTTATGATAAAAAATTTTAGTTTCTCGAAAAGTTTTTCTCTTGAATTTTGATTTTGGGATATCTTTTTCAAGCCTTATTTCGGTGTGATTTATGCTCCAAATGCCTCTAACTATTCTCTATCAATTTCCAAATGTACTTATATGGATGTTTTATTTGATACTTTAAAATACATCCTAAAACATGATCTCATCAACTTCATTAGTTCAAATATATACTCAAATATTTTTACTCATCAAAATCAATCCTTGGGGTCAATAGATGTAAAAAGTGTATTTTTGAATGGATTAATTGAGAAAAAAGTTTATGTAGAACAACCTTCAGGTTTTGAGAGTCAAGAATTGCCCAATCATGTTTATAGGCTTAAGAAAGCATTATATGGATTAAAACAAGCTCCTAGGGCTTGATATGATAGATTGAGAAAAATTTTATTAAATAATAATTTTAAAAAAATATAAATAAAATATTATTTATTAAAATAAAATTAAATAATTTATTAATCATGTAATTATATACTGATGATATTATGTTTAGCACTACTAATGAGGCTTTGTATAGAGAATTTGCTAGTCTTATATAGAAAGAGTTTGAATGAGTATGATGGGAGAGCTCAATTTTTTTTTTAGACTCCAGATCAAGCAATCATATGAAGAGATCTTCATCAACCAAAGCAAATATATAAAAAAAATATTAAAAAAATTTAGGATGGAGAATGTTAGAGGAAGGGAAACCCTAATGATCACAAGTTGTAAACTTGACCAAGATGTAAAAGGAAAAGTAGTAGATCCCAAATTTTATCAAGGTATGATTAGATCTTTGCTCTATTTGACTGCCAGTAGACCTTATATAATGTTTAGTGGATGCAAGTGTGCTCAATATTAAGTAAATCCTAAAGAATCACATGTAGCTATAGTTAAAAGAATTTTTAAGTACTTGATAAATACTCAAGATGTAGGATTATGTTATTCAAAACAATCTTTACTAGATTTAATTAGATATAGTGATTCAGATTTTGCTAGTTGTTACTTAGATAGGAAGAGTATAAGAGGAACATGTCAATTTTTAGGAGTAAATTTAATCTTATGATTTAGTAAGAAATAAAACTCAGTAGCCTTATCCATGATGGAAGCCGAATACATTGCTACTAGGAGTTGTTGTGCTGAACTATTGTAGATCAAACAATAACTAGAAAACTATGATATCTGTTAGTGCAGAAAATAGTACTGACACTAGAGTTCGCTAGAGCTAGTGAAGATGAGGTCACCAATGAGACCTGTAAGGCAAAGTTCAAACTAGAGATGGGTGGCTCCAGTAGGATCCTTTGATGGTCAAGTTAGTTTTTCGACTAACAAGAATGGAGTACTCAGGAGATCTAAGAGCAGAGAGGAGAGCTTAGAGAGAAAATATATCTAGAGGGTCCTTTATATAGGTAGAGCCTGTAACAAAATGAAAGTAACAACCATAACAAAATGCTAATGGGCCATTCGGGCCATGTGAAGTTTATTATGGAGAGTAGACTGTTGTTTATCTATGGATGAGCTACTAATATAAAATGATGGAAGATATTCAGATCTTCACAAAACTTAGCAAATTTCGCTCCCACAAACTGACGTCCATTATCTATGATAAGAGTCCGAGGTAGGCTGAATCTACAGACTATCGACTTTCAAACAAAGTTCTATATTTTAGCTTTAGTGATTTTCACTAGAGGTTTGGCCTAATTCCACTTAGTAAAGTAATCAATAACCACTAGAATAAATTTTCGTTATCTAGATGCTATGAAAAAGGGCCCAAGTATATCCATCCTGTAGGAACCGATCTAGAGTTCTAGGGTTAGCTTTTGATACTTTTTCAAAGTTATAGCGGAAGAGATAAATTAATCACATTAAATCATGAATAATATAACATAAAATCCTAGATCTAGGATTCTATTACATGATTAAGACATGCTATTAAATCAAAAAATAAAATATCAAAAGAACTACATGTTGATCATATCAACAACAGACTACTCTAGATCAAATCTAGATATGTAATAGGGAGATTAGTTCATCCTTATCTTTGAATCTCTAGTTTCTTAACTTGTTGATCCAGGTCTAAGAAGGTTGCTCCAAGCTACATACACATCTGGCCTCTATGAGTTATCCATACGAGCCCTCAATCGTAGATTTGAAGTTCGGTGCTCGAAAAGCAGTTCAGTATGCTAGTACTATGCTGATCCTTCTCCGATAGATGATCTGGATCTTTCTTCCTTCTAGCTTGGACTCTCCAACTTTCAAAAGTTAAGGAAGATGACTTGTGATACTGAGATACCTCTCAAACACTCATAAAGATGGAGGAATAGGAGTGGAAGAAAAATCCTAAAAGAAGACCCTCATCTTCTTCTTTCTTCTCTCACCAAAGCACCTTGATTGGTTTCTTTACAAAATCCCACACCCTAGGCTTTTCTCTCCAATTTTTCATGTTCCAAATGATCTCTCTCAGATGTATAATCCAAAAATAAGTTAGATCAAAATTCATTTTATATATGGAGATATAGAGGAATCCTTGACTAGGTCAAATACCTAGTTAAGGGTTATCCAAACAGGGCTAGACTTGGAGCTCCTAACTCTTGAGCGCCCGCTCTTTTATTTTTTGCATGGACCACCAAGGAATGTTGCATAAAAAGGCCTCAAAAAGCCATGAAAATTTGAGAGAAAAAGAAAGGATGTGGGTGACACAAAATAGGAATGAGTTTTGGTTTCTCAAAACTTTATCTCATAGAGTTTAAATCAACTCAAACTCTTCTTTTGACTTGATCACAATATCTAAATACCATATTTGAGATAAAGAAACCAAGGGGAATGCATGAACATCTGGAGAGAAATATTTCCACAAAAAAATCCAAAAAAAATGCCATGGGGGGCATTGGGGCTAAGGTGGTGTTGGGAAAAATGTTGGATTTCATGCATGAATTTCAAAACTTTTTTGAAATATAATGCAACAAAAGTTATAAATTAAACTATTTAATTTATAAATGCATGTAATCTAATTACTAAATCGTATATATAGGACCACTAACATGTCATAATGCATTCTTAAATCTAAAATAAAAGATTTTGTATTGATCAAATCAATACCTTAGATCTAGAATAGTTCTAGATCTAAAATCTAGATCGCATCTAGATGAGAGAAGAGATCAAATCTCTTACCCTTAGCATAGGTCGAGAACCCCATGGTTGATTTTTGTTGTTGTCTTTAGAGCCACACACACGTCCGACCTCTATAGGTGATCCACATAAGATTGCAACAAAATCGGAGGTTCGTCGAATGAAGATGCACTCGAAGTGCTAGCTTCTCGCAGATCCCTCCTGATGGTTAATTTAAAATTTATTCTTTGGATATCTTAGACACTCCAAGAGATGAAGAATATGAGAAGGATTAAGAGAGAAATCCAATCTTTGGATCTTCCAAAATGCAAAAATTAAATAGTTAAAAAAGATCCTAAGAGAAGACACTTCTTCTCTTTTCAGGACATCAACTGTTGATGTCCTAAGCATATCTTCATACCTGGACAAGAGAAGACCTCCTCTAGAATATTGCCATGCTTCTAGATCCCTTCCTCTCTAATTTTTCTCATAGAAAAATCAAACATAAATTAAGATGAAAGGATTCTCAAAAGAATCCTAAGAGAAGACTATCTTCTCTTCCATTTTCTCTCATCAGGATATGATCAAATCATGTCCAAAAAGATCGCCATACCCCAACTCCTTGGAGCATCCTTCCCATGCCGTCTTCCCCTCTCTCTCTCTCTCATATTTTTATCACATAAAAATCATATAAAAAAAAGAAGAAAATAACGTGGAAGAAAATTACAAGAGAAAGTAATATTCTCTTATCTTTGTCTTCATCAGGACATGAACTTTTCATGTCCTAATGAAACCATTATCAGTTCATGTCCTAATGAAACCATTATGTCCAAGGAAGTGGGTGCCTCAAACCTCCACACCCTCGCTTCTTTGCTTCTGCCTTTTCACCAAGGAATACCAGAATTTTTTATGCCTAAAACTTAGAAGGAGGCATCCCCTTACAACCTATGGAAGACTAGGTCAAACCTAGTCAAATAAGAACATAAAGGAGGAATTTGGGGGGCGTCCAACTCTTGGACGCCTCCCCCTAAAAAATTGGCCTGAGATTTGGCTATTCCTCGCACAAAAGAGAGAGGAAAAAGGGTGACAAAAACAAGGGTGGGCATGTTATTATTTCCATAGAGATAGGAGAGTTTTAACAAATTAAAATTCTAATTTAGTTTGACCAATTCAAACTAACTTCCAAATTTGACCAAGTCAAATTTGCTCCCAAATATACCAGGATATGGGGTGTGGAGAAGCTATCTTAGGCATGGTAAATCATGTAAAAAATTTTTGGAATTAATTAGTGGGTGTGGAGATCATTGGCGCATGGAAGGAAGAGTCCTAGTCTACTAGGACTCTCCTATTTTGACTAGTCCTAGTCTACTAGGACTCTCCTATTTTGACTAGATCAAACTAATTTTAAACCTAATTAAAATAAGATTAGTGCAAGCCTAATTAAGGGTGATCCTAATCCAACTAAAAACCCAATTGAGTTAGGTTTAAACATATTTAAATCTGATTTAAATCCTAATTCAATTAGGAATTAGTTGCACTCAAATCCTAGTCCAACTAGGAATTATTTTTTTCTTGCAATTGGCTTATCTAATAAATTAATTAAACTTAATCTAATTAAGTCTAAACTAATTTTAATTAAATTAAATTTAATTAAAATTAATTTCAATCTGACTGCTCAATCAGATTGAGTCAATTAGCAATCCAATTGCTAATCGATCCTTTTGCAATACTTGCATTAGGTCAAACATCAATCTCATTGAATATTTGACCTAAAAACATTTTTCAATCATTGATTAACCATCTGATTAGATTACAACTTCTTATGTGTATGACCCCATAGGTTTGAACTTAAGCTGGTAGCATAGAAACTAATTTCTGTACCAATCAAAGTAATTATCTAACAATGGTTTCTAACGTCCAGATAGGTCGAATGTATGCAAAGCAACATTCTTAGAATCCTAGCACATGGTTACCATATAATTTATCCCTATGACCAATAATGCTCAAGATGACTTCGAGTACACTGTCAATACTCATACAAGTCATCTTTATTGTATCTCAAAATTTTGCAAATTTTTTGACTCCTCACAAGGATTATCCAAGCCTAGGTTTTGCTAAATTGAAACACAAGTCATTCTCTTTCTAAAGCTAAATAGGAGTGATCAATCCCATCTAACTTACACACCAACTTCACAAGTACTTGACTATACCCAAAATCCTTTTGAACCTATATTAGAAATACAAGCAGTCTGACACCAAAATATAGTGAGTTGCTTGTAAGTCACCATGGTGATCTCAGGTCGGAGGGATACTTATATCCATTGACCTTAACTAGCTACTCTTGACAATAGAGTGCTACATTGGTCATGTTCAGTGCAGATATACTCCTACATCTCATCTAAATGCTATACTAGTGTCTCCATATTACTTGATTACGAGGACAACCAACGCATATGGCATACAGCGACCTACACTCGATAAGTTATTATCTTATTAATAACTTATCATTTGGTCATAAATAGTTTAAGAACCATCTTATAAATCTTTCTTTATCGATTGATTGTGGCTCTAAGAACTTCATCATAATTTAGAAGTTTATTTAAGTAAGATAGAACTTTTATGATGAACCAGCTAAATAATAATTATTATTGGATAATTCATATACTAATTCCAATTATCTAAGACTTAGATGATTGGCTTTAGGATACATTTTCTAATAACTTTCACTTGAACTAAAGTCAATTAGAATGATATCAAATATCCTATCTTCCACTTGAGTTCATAGAACTCCTTAATTCCGAGGCCTTAGCAAATGGGTCGGTCAAGTTCTCCTTTTCATCGATCTTTCAAAGATCGATGTTACCCTAATCTAAAATCAAAAATGATAGTGATACAAAATATGCTAGTCCTTCGGTTCTTTAGCCTGAGTTATGGTTCCAGTGCTACAATAGGACTAGACCATCGGTGGAGGGTGCCACTCCAAACTTGCTAATGAACCTTAGCAACTACATAGCTCATGTGGCAGTATCATATGCCATGATATACTCTACATCACTAACTGAATAGGCTACAGAATCCGGCTTGGAATCTTTCCAATAGATTGCTCCTGCAATTAGGATATGACCCAACATTCTCTTATTGTCATCTTGTTCTAATTGAAATTAAAACATCCACATGTTTTAAGTCAATATTTTCATATTTAAGTCACTGGACCTTAGTTTTTTCAAAATACTTAGGGATTGTCTATACAATCTTTCAGTGATTCTCTCTTAAATCAGACTGGTATCTACTCACTACCATTAGTGAGTATATAATATATGATTTTAAACATGGAGAAATTAGATGATAGCCCAATCTTTATTTCTTGCAATGTTGGAATGCTATTTTTGATTAAGAGAACTTCATCAATAGACAACACAAGAAATAACACTATAGAACATTTTACCCACTTACAAATGCAGAGTTTATCTTTGTTCATAATAAAGACATACATTCAAAATATATGTTCCAAGACTGAGATAATAGCCAAACGGGCTTTACAGGTCTTCACCTTCCTATCTACGCTATTCTAATCCTTTTGAAAATCTATTCACACCCAATGGATTTTATCCCTTTAGGTGAATCTTCTAGTGTCCGCACACTATTGATTTTTATGAAATTCAATTTGGATTATATGGCTCCAAGCCACTTGTTAGTGTCAAACCACTATATTGCATCCTTATAGGTGATCAGATCCTTATTGTTCTCATCGAGCTTAACAGGATTGCCGTTCTGGACCTAGATACTAAAGTATCTATCCAATTAATGTGGTATTCTACTGGATCTGCTTAAAGGTGCTACTTTAATGGGCTCTAAATTTGATCTGATCAAATATGGTTTTGTAGGTTTACTAGATTATGTTGGTTCATTTTCTACTGATCAAACTTTCTCAAGTTTAACTTGACAAGCATCAGTTCCTTCTCTAAGAAACTCCTTTTCAAAGGGAATGCCCTTCTGCTGGTGAACTTCTTATGTTCTTCAGCATAGTAGAATTAATAACCCTCAAATATCTATTGGACCAGGACATAAGTTTATCTATATGCAAACCTTTGACATAAGCCAATCAATTCCAAACTCGAAGGTGAGAGAGTCTAGGTCTATGCCTAATCCATATCTCATATGGAGATTTATAATAGATTTACTCAGCATATTTTTAGAGTAAACTAAGTAGTCATACAAGAGCACAATCCTGAAAAAGACAGACAAGTGAACCTTATCGTGGATTGAACCATATCTAACAAAGTTCAATTTCTCCTTTCAGATACACTGTATTTCAAAAAGAGATCCATTGAGAGAGAATCCTATTCTCTTCTAGATATGTCATAAATTTATTGGATAAGTATTCACCTCTTCGATCTGATCGAAGAGTTCCAATACCATTTCTAATTTATTTTACTATTTCATTATTGAATCATTTAAACATTTCAAATGATTCAAGCTAGACGCACCCATGCCTAGATAGGTCATTGGTAATAAAATATTAATATCTTTTTTTGGCACTTAAGTTTATAGGTCCACATACATCACTATGTATGAGACTTAGAATTTTATTGGCTCCTTCACTTTTTTCATTAAAAGGTGACTTTATCATCTTTCCAAGAAGACAAGACTCATAGGCTATCAATGATTCACAATCATTATTATCGAGATTTTTCTCTCAAGCTAATCCATTTATTCTATTCTTGTTAAGATGACTAAGTCTATAATGCCAAAGATAGACATCCATGATATAATCTAACTGGGTGTTTATAAATGTGTACATTACACTTAATAAGCTGTATAAATGTTAAATATCATTTCTTTATTGTCTATGTATTATTGTAACATTATTCATAATAATATCACAACAATCTTGTTTATTGATAAATGATAATCATCTCTGACCAAAAAGCAAATAGAGATCACATTTATCATAAATGATGGATGTGAAGGGAGATCCTGATTTCCCGGATCAGGTTCGTTCAGAACTGATCAGATTAAGAGATATATTTCAAAAATTTTTCTCTTGATCCCAATCAGATCTTGATGTATTTTAGATCTAATTCTTATTATTTTAATAAATAAAATAAAATAAGGATAAATTAAATCAAATTTAATTTACCTAAATTTGGGTAATCCTATTACCCTGTTGATGATCCTATTTGCAGCGGAAGGTTCTGGATCTAGCCACACAAGCGCCTGGCCTCTATCGGTATCCACTCACGCTGGATCTGGAGATCCTCTTCTTCTCTATCACACCTCCAAAAATTAGATCTGGATCTGATCTGGAGGATCTTCAAAACTTCTTTTGAAGATCAGCAATCGTCCTTTTGCAGCAGTGCAGTCTTCTTACTTTTGATCGCCTTTCTTTGATCTGGATCACACCAAGCAAGGCCAAAACTCTTTTGGATGTGGAGAGGAGGAGGAGAAGAAGCTTTGGCATGGAGGAGGAGGGGAGAGGCAACCTTGGGGTGTGGGGTTTTCAATTCTCAATTGAATCTTTTTTTTTAAACTGAGTTGGGCGTAGGGTCCTTTTTATAGACTAAGCGTGATCCAACTCCTCTTCCTCCCAACCAATCACAACCCTTTGTGAAATTAGATCTAAATCTGATTGGTGGGAATACAGACCCCTGGATTCCTACTTAGAGGGCGCCTAAGACCAGTCAAAGTTGATTCTTAGAAGAACTCTAATTGGAATCCAAAAAGGAGATGGAGTCCTTATCCAACAAGGACTCCTAGGCGCCTCCAGCTTGGGTATATGCCTAGTGTGGCGTGCACCCTCCTCCTTGCCAGGTTCTTGTAGGGGGACAAGCCCCCACCAACTCTCCAATAGGTGCATGACATGTGGTCAAAAGTCAAAGTGTCAATGGTCAACATTTGACCAGTCAAAGGTAGACTTTTGACCAAAGTCAAAGAACAAGAAATTGGCAGGTGATCAAAAATGGTAGGTAATGTCTTACAAAATAAGACAACCTTTTCTGACTTGGACAACCTCCAGTCAGACCATATGAAGGCCTCTAATTGAGCACAAACTCCTTTGGCTCAGATAGGACAACTTATTTATGATAGTAAAAGAAGAACGTTAGGTTCAATCGAGTGCTAGCACGATTTTCTTGAACCTAATTGAATCTCATTCAGATTAATTGAACTAGATCAGTTCAATTGATGATCACCAGATTCAAACCCTTGTTTGTGTGACCCAGTTAGGTTCAGTTCTGTATGGTAATGGGATATGTCATGATCTCTATCATCGACATCATCGAAACTTCTTTTTGATGGATCAGAACTCTTCTAATTCGAATAGCTAGAATGATCGATCATCTAAATCATTCTAATTGCTCCCAAAATCCACCAATGACACCTAGCAGTATATGGTGGCAACCCATCAGAGCTGAATGTGAACCTCTTGGTGCAGCTATCTATGTGATTAAGTTCTTCTATCTTGAGCCCCGATCAGATTAGGGTTAAGGTAAACTCGTCAAACCCTAGTCTCTGTCATATGATGTAATCATTTGATTCGAGTCCTGATGTGAAAATCTAAATAGAAACTCTTTCTATTATTTCACTCTACCATGGCCATGAATTTCTGGACTTGACTCTCATGATCATCATAGGGCTGCTCCTCTACCACCGAGGTAGATAGATTCCATCTTGATGCCATCCAGTTCCTATAATGAACATGTCATAGCCAACATACACCTCAGGGTTCCATATGGCTAGGAGACCGAGTAATGGTGTAGTCAAACTATAACACCCTCAAGGTGAACTACCGATGCACCTCAGATCAAAGAACCAGACACACTACTGCAGCATCGAGTCAGACATTGACGAGAAGGTGGACTCCCTAATGACTACTCGAGGTGGTTACGCTCAGTGCCCTTGTTCTCTAATGAGTATCTGTACTCTCGCTCCGGTGTCTCCACACCGTAGACTCAAGACTCATCTACTAAATAGAAGCGATTGTATACCAACCTTCCGGATCAATCACCATCCTCGAAATGATCCTATGGTCGGGAGCAATTTATGAGTTAATAATGATTATTCATGTCTTAAATTTTCAACTCTTGAAAATATGAATTATCATTGCCATTAACTCAAAGGATGTATCATAGACACTAAATACATATATCTCAAGGTGGGCTTCGATCTTCTACTGGCTTTGTAAGTGGGTCTGCCACATTATCTGCGGAGTTGACTCTCTTGACCTCGACATAACCCTTTTCAAGGTAATCGTGGATGAGGTGGTATCACCATTTGCTTGGAACTCTTCCAGCTGACAGCACCACCATTGCACACAAATAGTCTGCCAGATGTCAATTTTCGATCATCTATATCAGACATGAAATCTGAGTCTGTGTATTCCTGGACTTGGAGTTCTCCGTTACCAAAGATCAGCATCATATCCTTAGTTCTTCTCAAGTACTTAAGGATACATTTCACAGAAGTCCAGTGTTCTTCACCTGGATTTGACTGATATCTGCTTGTGACACTCACAGCATGGGCTATATCAGGTCGTGTACATAGCATGGCATACATGAGGCTCCCTATTGTAGAAGCATAAGGGATCTTGCTCATGCGTTCTATTTCCTCAGATGTGCTAGGGCACATCATTTTGGAAAGATGAATACCATGTCTGAAGGGTATTAATCTCCTCTTAGAGTTTTCCATACTAAACCTCTTTAGTACTTTCTCTATGTACATCTTCTGTGAAAGTCCTAGCATCCTATTCGGTCTATCCCTATAGACCTTAATTCCTAGAATAAAGGATGCTTCACCTAGGTCTTTCATGGAGAATTCCTTGGACAACCACATCTTGACTGATGTCAATATGGGAATATCATTCCCAATAAGGAGGATGTCATCCACGTACAATATGAGGAAGACAACAGCGCTCCCACTGATCCTTTTGAAAACACATGGTTCCTCTTCATTTTTGATGAAACCAAACTTTTTGATCACATCATTGAAACGAGTGTTCCAGCTCCGAGATGCTTGCTTAAGTCCATATATGGACCTTTGCAGCTTGCAAACCTTGTGATCAGTATCACTGGATGTGAAACCTAGCGGCTGTTCCATATAGATATCTTCCTTAAGATATCCATTTAGGAATGTCGTTTTCACGTCTAATTGCTATATTTCATAATCAAAATAGGCTGCAATAGCAAGCAATGTGCGGATGGATTTTAGCATAGTTACTGAGAAAAAGGTATCCTGATAGTCAATGCCTTCGCGTTGACTATAATCTTTTGCCACTAGTCTAGCCTTGAATGTCTCCACATTCCCATCTGCACCAATCTTTCTCTTGAAGATCCATTTACACCCAATAGGTACTATACCTTCTAGTGGATCTACTAAGGTCCAGACTTGGTTTGAGTGCATCGAGTCAATTTCTGACTGCATTGCCTCTAGCCATTTCTCGGAGTCGATATCTGATATCGCCTCGTTGTAGGTTTTGGGATCAGCACCATGAGCACCATTACCTACGAGGAACATTTCCTCTACATCCTCTGAAACAATACCTAAGTATCTTTCAGGGGGACGGAGAAACTCTTTCCGATCTACGAGGTGGAGGAGGTAGTGTTCTTATTGGCTCAACCTGATTTGGTTCCACTTGGTCCTTAGCTCGTTCTGCTTGTGAGACTTTCTCATCAAGCTTGATCTATTTTCCAATGCCGCTATCTTGAATAAACTATTTTTCAAGAAAGATGGCATGTCGACTCACAATCACATTGTGGTCTTCTGGAATGTAGAAATAGTATCCTAATGACTCTTTAGGATATCCTATGAATCGAGCTCTGAAGGACCTAAACTCTAACTTGTCCGCTTGTTGTCTTTTGACATGAGCCGAACAACCCCAAATTCTGAGATGACTCAGACTTGGTTTCTTACCATGCCATATCTCATACGGTGTGGTAGGAACGATTTTAGAGGGAACCCTATTCAGTAGATAAATTGAAGTTAACAATGAGTGTCCCCAAAGAAAATCAGGGAGGTCTGTGAAGCTCATCATGGATCGAACCATATCTAATAGGGTCCGATTTCTCCGTTCTGAAACCCCATTGAGTTGAGGTGTTCCTGGTGGAGTCCATTGAGAGACTATGCCATTTTCCTTGAGATAGTCTAGGAATTCCTGGCTAAGGTATTCACCTCCTCGATCTGATCGAAGAACCTTAATGGGATTTTCCAGTTTGTTTTTCTACTTCATGTCTGAATTCTTTGAACTTTTCAAAGGCTTCAGACTTATGTCTCATAAGATACACATACCCATACCTAGACAGATCATCAGTAAAGGTAATGAAGTAGACAAAATTGCCTCTAGCCGGCACATCAAATGGGCCGCACACATCAGTATGTACTAGGGCAAGGAGATCTGTGGCCCTCTCCCCATGTCCAACAAAAGGGAGTTTAGTCATTTTGCCTTGAAGACAAGATTCACAAGTTGGATATGACTCGGAAGTCAACGGACTTAATAGCCCATTTTTCTCCAATTTGTTGATTCTATCTTCTGCTATATGACCTAATCTCAGGTGCCATAGATATCTGTCGTTTGGACTATCCCTAGGTCGTTTGGCATTCACGTTTTGCTCGACAGTTAGAATAGGTACATCAATATGTAGCTGATAAAGACCATTAATAAGGAAAACCATTTGCAATTTTATTTCTTTCATAAAGAATGTTACAATGGTCCTTAAAGAAGGTGATCACATAACCTTCTTGTGCTAAGCATGAAATAGAAATCAAATTCCTGCTAGCTGCAGGCACAAAATAACAGTCTTTCAAAACTAAGTCTAAACCAGATGGTAATCGAAGAGGGTATGTTCCACAGCTACTGCAGCAACTCTTGCTCCATTATCGATGCGTAGGATCATGTCTCCATCCCTCAGCCTCCTGCTATCCTCAAGACCCTGCATGGAAGTGCACAGATGAGCACTAGAACCAGAGTCAAGCACCCAACTGGATGCAGAAGAAATCGTAAGGTTAGACTCAATAATGAGCATACCTCCAGAAGGACCTTCCTTCTTGTTCTTTAGGGTGGCCAGGTAAGTAGGGCAGTTCCGCTTCCAATGGCCGTCGCTGTTGCAATGGAAACACTTTCCTTTGACATCGGCCTTTTTCTTCGGTTCTGCCTTCTTCTTCTTTGATCCTTCCACCTTTTGCTTTTTCACAGACTTCTTTTTCTTTCCATAAGACTTTCTTTTGGAAGAAGTCCATTCCATAGCAAGAACTGAGCCTTTAGAACCTTTCATAGAAAGCTCAGCGGTAACCAGCATATTCATTAACTCGGCCAAGGAATTTCTGAAGTTTATGCATGTGGTAATTCATGATGAATTGCCCATATGCATCAGTCAAGGATTGCAGAATAATATCGTTCTGCAGGTCCAAGTCCAACTTCACACCGAGCTTCTCAAGCTCTTCCATGTCCTTGATCATTGTCAGACAGTGATCTTGGACTGACTGCCCATCACGCATCTTAGCCTTAAAAAGTCATTTTGTGACTTGATATTTGGCTGCGCGACTCTGTTCACCAAACATCTCCTGCAGGTGAGCCAACATTTGGCGAGCAGTCCCGATATCTTCATGTTGGCGCTGGAGCTCATCAGACATCGAGCCCAACATGTAGTATCTGGCCTTATTGTCTTCGTCAATCCATTTTTCCAGAGAGACGCTCTCTGTTCAGTGGATGGACGAGCTGGTAAGGTGGGAGGGTCCTGGTCCAAAAACATGTGTTAACTTCTCTGAACCCAAAACAATTTTGTAGTTCCTGAGCCAATCTTTATAATTGGGTCCAGTCAGTCTATGTGTGTCCTAGGATACGTGCCAATGGGTTGGACGCAGACATTTTCCTGTAGAGAGTCAAAGATTCTAGTTAGATACTGTAATTTTGACTTGACCAATTTGTTTAGGGATTTTATTTTTAAACAAATTAGCTCCCACTATTTTCTCGGATCCCTACACTCCCTCTGTAGAGATGCGAAAATCTCCACGATTGATGATTTCTAGTGGGTGGTGCGGTCTCACCAACTGACTCATCACCTCACCTAACAGTTATTGGTGATGGGTTAGCCAATGAGTGAACAACTCTTGTTCAATGATTCTCTAATCATGGTGCACCCAAACTTGGTCTCTAATTCATGAATCTCACCGTATCCGGAATATTGATCCACTCCTTAGTTAAGTCAGACCCACCATTTGCATAGACTGGGTTCCTAATTGAGTCTCTCACCGTATCCAAAATATTGAGCCCAACTCATCCTCCAGCCCATAGCATCCAATGCCTAATAGACATGGTTGCGTCTTCCCGGTGCAACTGAGCCACTGTATCCAGCCGAGAACAATCAACCCCGGGAAGGGCCCGCACATCTACAATGGTGGAAGACCTCAGACTTAATCTTTTCTTAGGGAGAATTGATTCAGGTCTCATTAAACTAGACTTGGCTTAGTCATAACAATTATGACTAACCTAGTGGCATGGGTTAGCTCGGATTATTGACCACCTCAGATCAGAACTGTGTCAACAGATATGGCCAGGTAAGTGAGACCGGTGGAAGGAATATGCCGTTAACTCGCACAAGAACGCATTCAGGTCGAGTAGCTTCCAATTAAAAACCAGTCGGTCGTCTGTGCCAAACTTACCTTAGACACCAAATTGTTGAGTCAGAACCAATTGGGTTAGCCTACAATCCAGACTCTAACCTCTGAGCCTAATTAGGTCTTGCTTGATCGTGACTCGATCTTGACCCAGACTTAATCCTATTAGGCTGGTCAATTTAAGCATTGTTGATCCCATCTAACCAACTCTTGATTCGGTTTGATCAACCGCTTAGACCTAATTGAGCTACCCAAGCCCGAACCCAGTATTATGAATATGTCTTAGATCTGAAATTCTCAATTTTAGACCTAATTAATATTCCATAAACTTAATTCTTAATTAAGTTAGGGTTCATAAACAAAATATGCACAATAAATCCTAGGGTTTCAGGATCTAGGGTTTTGCAGAAAGTAAGTTTTGGGTTTCTGATTAAGGACGAACACGCAGCACCCCTACACATCATAAGAACACCCCATCGAATGGGAAGAGAGGGCCTTTAAACCCTTCTTCGTTCTTATGACCGGACGGCCAAGAGGAACGCCTTAATCAGGAACATTCAATACTACAAAACAATATCAGATCTATATCATATATCTCATATATAAAGTAGATCTAATCATGGCATATTTTGCATACATCTCATGTATCATAATCATGCATGTTTTCAGATCTAAATTATCTCATAATAATCTAAAAAATTAGATTTAAATTGATCTAATCAAAATAAATTCTAATCTAGACAATTATGTAGAACTATTCTACAACTAGTCTAGACATGCATCAATCATATCTCATATGATATTTAAAATTAAATAATTTTTATTTGCTGTTTATCAGATGTTATTATAACACTTATAATATCAGAAAATAGTAAATAAGAAGATCTAAAATATGATTTAATCAGATTAAATCAAAAGACATGCAAAACTATTCTATAGAACTATTCTATTCTAGAACTAGTCATGCATATCTTCATGTTCTTAGATCCAAATCATTTAATTTTAATTTTTTCTGATTTCAGATCTGATCACATCTCATGTGACATCTGAAATCACTTTATTTTCTAATTAAAATAAAATTAAAATCAGATCTAAACAATTTAGAACCATGGCTCTGATACCAGTTGAAGGGAAATCCTGATTTCCCGGTCCAGGTTCGTCCAGATCTGATCAGATCAAGAGATATATTTCAAAAATTTTTCTCTTGATCTCAATCAGATCTTGATATGTTTTAGATCTGATTCTTATTATTTTAATAAATAAAATAAAATAAAGATAAATTAAATCAAATTTAATTTACCTGATTTGGGTAATCCTATTACCCTGTAGATGATCCTGATTGCAGCGGAAGGTTCTGGATCTAGCCACGCAAGCGCCTGGCCTCTACCGGTATCCACTCGGGTTGGATCTGGAGATCCTCTTCTTCTCTATCACACCTCCAAAAATTAGATCTGGATCTGATCTGGAGGATCTTCAAAACTCCTTTTGAAGATCAGCAGTCGTCCTTTTGCAGCAGCGCAGCCTTCTTGCTTTTGATCGCCTTTCTTTGATCTGAATCGCACCAACCAAGGTCCAAAACTCTTTTGGACGTGGAGAGCAAGGGGAGAAGAAGCTATGGCATGGAGAAGGAGGGGAGAGGCAGCCTTGGGGCGTGGGTTTTTAATTCTCAATTGAATCTTTTTTTTTAAATCTGAGTTGGGCGCAGGGTCTTATTTATAGACTAAGCTTGTGATCCAACTCCTCTTCCTCCCAACCAATCACAACCCTTTGTGAAATCAGATCTAAATCTGATTGGTGGGAATAGAGACCCCTGGATTCCTCCTTAGAGGGCGCCTAAGACCAGTCAAAGTTGGATTCTTAGAAGAACTCTAATTGGAATCCAAAAAGGAGGATGGAGTCCTTGTCCAACAAGGACTCCTAGGCGCCTCCAACTTGGGCTACACGCCTAGGGTGGCGTGCGCCCTTCTCCTTGCCAGGTTCTGGCAGGGGGACAGGCCCCCACCAGCTCTCCAATAGGTGCATGACATGTGGTCAAAAGTCAAAGTGTCAATGGTCAACGTTTGACCAGTCAAAGGTAGACTTTTGACCAAAGTCAAAGAACAAGAAATGGCAGGTGACCAAAAATGGCAGGTAATGTCTTACAAAATAAGACAACCTTTTCTGACTTGGACAACCTCCAGTCAGACCATATGAAGGCCTCTGATTGAGCACAAACTCCTTTGGCTCAGATCAGGACAACTTATTTATGATAGTAAAAGAAGAACGTTAGGTTCAATCGAGTGCTAGCACGATTTCCTTGAACCTAATTGAATCTCATTCAGATCAATTGAACTAGATCAGTTCAATTGATGATCACCAGATTCAAACCCTTGTTTGTGTGACCCAGTTAGGTTCAGTTCTGTATGGTAATGGGATATGTCATGATCTCTATCATCGACATCATCGAAACTCCTTTCGATGGATCAGAACTCTTCTGATTC
This sequence comes from Cocos nucifera, assembly GCA_006176705.1. NCBI lineage: Eukaryota > Viridiplantae > Streptophyta > Magnoliopsida > Arecales > Arecaceae > Cocos > Cocos nucifera. Next base: position 90,942 of record QRFJ01003974.1, read on the forward strand.
GAACAGCTAGAATGATCGATCATCTAAATCATTCTAATTGCTCCCAAAATCCACCAGTGACACCTAGCAGTATATGGTGGCAACCCATCAGAGCTGAATGCGAACCTCTTGGTGCAGCTACCTGTGTGATTAAGTTCTTCTATCTTGAGCCCCGATCAGATTAGGGTTAAGGTGAACTCGTCAAACCCTAGTCTCTGTCATATGATGTAATCATTCGATTCGAGTCCAATGTGAAAATCTAAATAGAAACTCTTTCTATTATTTCACTCTACCATGGCCATGGATTTCTGGACTTGATTCTCATGATCATCATAGGGCTGCTCCTCTACCACCGAGGTAGATAGATTCCATCTTGATGCAATCCAGTTCCTACAATGAACATGTCATAGCCAACATACACCTCAGGGTTCCATATGGCTAGGAGACCGAGTAATGGTGTAGTCAAACTATAACACCCTCAAGGTGAACTGCCGATGCATCTCAGGTCAAAGAACCAGACACACTACTGCAGCATCGAGTCAGTCATTGACGAGAAGGTAGACTCCCTAATGACTACTCGAGGTGGTCACGCTCAGTGCCCTCGTTCTCTAACGAGTACCTGTACTCTCGCTCCGGTGTCTCCACATCGTAGACTCAAGACTCATCTACTAAACAGAAGCGATTGTATACCAACCTTCCGGATCAATCACCATCCTTGCAATGATCCTATGGTCGGGAGCAATTTATGAGTTAATAATGATTATTCATGTCTTAAATTTTCAACTCTTGAAAATATGAATTATCATTGCCATTAACTCAAAGGATGTATCACAGACACTAAATACACATATGTGATAGAAAATAACCCATTTATTGATTTTAGTCAAAATTATAATTTTGCCCCTAGAAGTGTATTACAAGTATCAGCCAATTCTGGCTTCTAGGGCACATATATTTAATAGGATGAAGATGATAATTACTCAAAATGACATCTTTTAAAAATAAGCTTGATAATTTCTAAAGCTTGGATTGGAGCAGGACTTCCATCCCTAACGTTCAGGTATTTCTTACCATTTTCAAATATTCCACTTACCTAAAATTCTTGCAACAAATTGCATAGGACTCCTCATATCCAATACCCAACAAGTAGAATTACATCTAGAGAAATTTCAAGGTCTTATCATATAACATCCTTGATGAGTAACTCTTACTCCTTTCTCTAGTTTAGCCTGTTATGATCAAGAAAAGCAAGACAATTCTTCTTCCTATGATCCTGCTTTTAATAGTAGAAGCATAATGCTTAATTTGGATCAATATTGGACTAATTATTTTGACTAGGCTAAGAAGTCCCAGTACGAACCCATTCATACTGCTAAACCAAATTCAACTTTCGATACTAATTATCGAAGTTGGGTCCCATAAGTCATCATTGTCTAATAATGATTGGAGCAATTAGGGTTTAGCCTTATTCTATGAGAAAAGAGAACATAGATCTCATGTATATGAATTATTTTAAGTTTAGAGACTTGGGCTTTAGTATTGAGATTCTTTCACTATTTTATTCGAATTGGTAGCCTCTACCTCTAATTTAGAAAATTACTTTAATTTTCTAGTAGGTACTAGAATCCACATAGACTACACACAAGCTTGACTTTGGTTGGCTAATCCATGTGCATCTACGGGTAGGTTCATTAACAAATTATTTCTCCAAATAACTTTTAGTAATTTAATTTTGCCCCAAAAACTTAATCAGTGGGCTTTGGCCTCCACTGTAAGGATTCAGTTAGGTCCAACCATTAACATGACCATATTTGGTACATCTAACCAATGAATGATTAAGCCCAACTTTGATTTGCCAACCTAACCATCATTAGAGAGACACTTCCAAGTTATCATATAATCAATGATAATTTCATTAGTCAATAAGCACCAAGCCTTTAGGCCTCCAATGATTATTAAGTTAATGGATCCATTATCATCCAACTTAATGGAAGGCTATGACTCAATTATCTCCATAACATTATTATTTAAAGGACCTAATAATTTTAAAAAATTTAAATTATTTATGATTTAAGGATAGAAAGGACATGGATCAATTTGCTTCCACTGACTTCACCAAGTCAAGTCCTCCCACTGATTTTTCAAGTCTTTGACAAGGACTAGGATCAACATCGGTCCATGGGCACCTAGATCAGTCTCACTGAATAAAATCAGTCTCACTAATTTTCTATGTGACATGGATTAGCACAAATCAATAAGCAACCTAATTAAGACATGATTAACCATATTGATCAGATAAGTGAGATCGATGGGAGGGTCTACCAAGGCTAGCCTTAGGCACCATCAAAAATGGCTAGGTAAGCGAGCTGCCAATTAAAAACCATCGATCTAGGAATGCCAGACTTATCTTAGACACCAATCGATTTATCAATTTTGATTTAGTCTGCCTAAAGACTCAGGCTCGACCACTAAGCCATGATCAATATACATTTATTAGATGTATAGACTTTGATCAATTACAACTATTGAATTGATCTATAGAAATGACTTAATCCTAATTAACTATTAATTAGATTTGATCAATTTCTTAACTTAGTCTATTTAATCTAACCCTAGGTCTAACCCAATTAAGGATCTGATCAAAGCTAACCCATTATCCTTTAATCCATATTTTATGAAATTATCTTAGTATCTTTAAATCACAAACCTAGATCCTAAATAATCACTTAATTCTCAATTAAGTTCAAAGCTTATGAGTTTGGATTTATGGAACCTCAGAACTAATTTCTGATTTGATCATTTAAAATATTTTTAAATTTTAAATAATTTACATTAAATCATATTCAATATATGATTTTTAGATCTAATTTATTTTAATGTTTTGTTCATGTCCTATGATTTTGAATCTAAGATTTTATAGAAAGTAAGTTCTCAATTTAAATTCTATAAAATAAATATATCATATACGTTCTAGATTCAAAACAAAAGATACATATTCACACATATGCAACAATAGGATCTAAATCTAAACATAAAACACATCACATGGTCCGATCATAAATCATTAAAAATTAGATTTAAAATTTAAAAATAAATTATAAATTATTTTAGATCTTATCTAATATATTTATGATTTAGATTATTCAGATCAGAACATACTAGGACAACCTCTCCACTATAAGGGTAAACCTTACAACAGGACAACCTTATGGCAATATGTGCAATCGGATATTATTTAGATCTAATCTAAATAATCTAAAATAGATCTAACATCTATTTAATTTTAGATTTAAAATTAAAAATAAATCATAAAATTATTTATATCATATCTAATTTATTCATGATTCAAGAATAGATCGCACATACTAAGACAACATTTTCACTGTAAGGGATAAACCTTATAGTGGGACAATCTTATAATCAGTATGTGTGACCTATAGAGTCTTATTTTTAGATTTATCTTAATACAAACATGATCATATTATATAGTAGAACCTAGATGCTTTGATACCACTATTAAAAAAAATGCAAGATTTCATGCATGAATTTTAAATCCTTTTTGAAATATAACACAATGAAAGTTATAAATTAAATCATTCAATTTATAAATGCGTGTAATCTAATTAGTAAACTCTATATCTAGAATCTATAATATATCATATTACATTTTTAAATCTAAAAATAAAAGATTTGGTATTGATCAAATCAATACCTTAGATCTAGAACAGCTCTAGATCTAAAATCTAGATAGCATCTAGATGAGAGAAGAAATCAAATCTCTTACCTTAGTATGGGTCGAGAACTTCATGATTGATTTTCATTATTATCTTTAGAGTCGCACATACGTTCGGTCTCTACAAGTGATCCATACGAGACTACAACCAAATTAGAGGTTTGTAGAACGAAGATCTGCTTGAAGTGTTAGCTTCTCATGGATCTCTCCTAATGGTTAATTTAAAATTTATTCTCCGAACCTCTTAGATACTCCAAGAGGTGAAGAATATGAGGAGGATTAAGAAAGAAATCTAATCTTTGGATCTTCCAAAAATCAAAAATTAAATAGTTAAGAAAGATCCTAAGAGAAGATATGTCTTCTCTTTTTAGAAAATCAACCATTGATGTCCTAAGCTTATCTTCATACCGGGACAAGAGGCGACTAATAAGAGTGCGATGTTGTCATTAAGATACCATGTTTATTAGTTTAATCCAACTTCTTAAAATAATTAAAAATACATAGATAGTAGTGAGTCGAGTCGAATCTATAGGAAAGGTAGTATTTTAGATTTGAAATCTTTGATTTTTGAAAAGAAAAAAATTAAAAATAGAATTTAAAGTCAAAAATTGAAATTGTAAAGTAAAAATTAAATTATGTAGAAAAGTAAACTTAGTACCAAGATCTACTAGTTAGATCTTAGCATCTACTTATAGTAAAATAAAGAGTAATAATTAAAGTATAGAATTTAAATTGCAATAAAAATAAAGAGCATGAAATTAAAAAGCATAAAAATAAATATTACATTAATTAAAATTTTAAGATTTAAATACATGGAATTTAAAAATAAAATAAAATAGCCTAATCTCTGATCTTGGATCGGCATTGGTAAAAAGATGGTGTAGAAGCCTAGCTTTTTCTCTTGGCACTAGTTGCCTCGAAGCAGCCATTAACATAATGCCTGGCTTCACCCTGTACCAAAGCATCACCTTAATCGAAGATTATGAATTTTGCAAGCTTGGAGTCTTATTTATAGAGCTAGGAGGAGTGGAGGATTTTCTTCTAGGCAATATGGGATAAAGAGCCTTTTTAATCGTCAAAATAGAAAGAAATTTGAGTAAAATTTGGATTAAAATAGCTTTAAGATGAATCTGGTGAAGTCTGTTGAAATCTAGCTATTCAATAGGAATCCAACGGACCAAAAATCATCAAAATTGGATGTGTATCGACCTAGATTAGGTTAGGTTAAATTTTGGCCATTGATCGTGCATTGATGGAGAAAATCTAGCCGTTGATCGCGCGTTAGGAGTCCTGTTCACTGCCAAGAACATTCTGGACCATTGGATCTGAGTCAAATGTGAGCGTTGCCATCTGATGGTGATCCGTATGAAGTCTGAAGTTGAATCAAAGTAGGAAATTTTCTCCACCATCCAATCTTAACTGCAATCAATCGAATCCATCCGATTGTGCCTTTACTTTTCCCATAGACCACATGGACCAGCTGCACCGCACACCACAATGAATCAGCACCTCCTGTCGCCAAGTGAAAAGTCCAAAATGCTCTATAAGCCATAATGGATTTTCTATAAACTCTTTAAGGGTCTACGTCCACCATGTGTTGCTTCGTGATTCGCCAGTTTCTAATGACCTAGCAGTCCACACCTGGATCATGGATCGGCTGATGGCTTCTGCGACTGAGTTAGCTAGCGTGGTTAGCTTGGCGCACTGACTTTATTGGCTTGGCACACTGGCTCAGTGCATTTGGGTGCGTCGGCTGATATGGCGCGGCAGCTTGAGCCGACTGAGCCATATATTATTTTTTATTTATTTAATTTATTTTATTTCTTTAAAAATTCATATCTTCTCTGTTTTTGCTCTATTTTGCTTGAAACTTATTTCATTGTGATCAAAAAAATTAGCTTTTTCCATTGATAATAAAATTTATTTTTTATTTTTATTATTTTTTAATTATTTTTTTAATAAATAAAAATATAAATTTTTTAAAAATATGTATCAATTAATTATTAATTCTTAAAAATTAATATGAATTAATTGATAAATTTATACTTTTATTGGTAAATTTATGGTACTTATTACACCCTCCAACTTAAGCTTTGCTCATCTTCGAGTAAAGAAAGAATTAGTTTTAAATATCTTTTAACTTTAGAGTTTCAAATTTTACCTAAGTGATTTTCAAAATGACCATTGATATTTAGTAAAGCTTAAGTGAAACATCTCATTAAGGTATTAATACTTATCAATAGAAAAATTAAGTAAAAAATATTAATTTTTTTCTAAATTTTTTCTAAATTATCCTACCTTTATCTTTGAATTGTCTAAACTTTCATATAGGCAAGTGTATTGCTACTTCCATCCTTCATTAATTGATTTTTATTTTCATATTGCTCACCTTTTGATGCGAATATCATTGCTTACTTAGGCAATGGGATCCGATTACTCGGTGGAAAACTAATTTTTTTTTTTAACATTGTACCACTATTGAGTGCCTTAATCCCTTAAGCTTTTTATTTAATCCATGTAGCGAGTCTTAGGCCAATGACTCCCAAACTAGTTGGCTTTAGGGCACTAGGTATAGAATATCCCTCAGGCTTACTAGCTCGAATCAAACAGGCTACGAGTTAAGACTAGCTTCACAATAAGCTTCTTCATCCTTCCCATCTTTTGACATGAAACTCAATGTTTGCTTAGGTAAAGAGGTTCGGTTACTCAATGAGAAGCACTTAAAAATTATTTTATTTAAATTTTTTATATGAAGAAATGTATAGTTATCCTACATGAGCCCACAAAAAGTAGATTTTTTTTTTATGCTAGTAGAAAAAATTAGAAATGCTTAAAGAAAAAACTTTTTATGTTCTAGACTTAATTCTTTATTGGATTTTCTTAATACTTGATTCTTCAATATCTCATAGATTCTCTAATCTGTGCATCAATTTTTTTAAAAAAATGCTTAGTTTAATTCAATTTCTAAGCATAATCAGGTGTACTAATTTTTTTGAGAACTTAAAATTTTAAAATTTTTATTTTTCTCTCCCCAACTTAATCGACATTATCTTCAGTGGAGAAGAAAAATAAATGATGTAATAAAGAACATGAAAGAATACACCTGACTCAGTATATTTTTGGTCCAACACATGCCTTTGAAAATTTAAGCTCTCCCTCCAACTTATTCAAATTATCCTAAAAAAAAATTAACTGAAAAGATAAATTAAACTAAGAAAAACTAAATATTGGGTTGCCTTCTAATAAGTGCTAAGTTTACCATCTTCAGCCAGATACAATGTAGCTTACTATCCTGTGTCAAATATTAGATTGATAAATTTCAATGGTTTTGGATTGTCAATCTTAGAATGTTGATTTATAATCCTATTATTGATATATTTATTGTTAATTAGGGAAACATAATTTGTGACCCCATTCTCAGACCCATGTTTATTAAGAATTTCTCCTATTTGTTCTTCTAAAATACTCATGAATGGAGTTTTTGTATTAGTAGTTAAGTTTAATACACTGGGTACTGGAAGGGTGTCTAAAGATGGATTTAATTTTGGAGATAAATTAATGTGATCTTGTTTAAACAACTCCATTGATACTTCATTACATGTCTCTTGATTTTTGTAAGAAGAACCGACTTCTAGGGTTGAAAAAAATAGGACATTAGGTTTATAAGTCTCGAGTAAATCATCTATTCTCTTTTTTCCTATGTCTATCTCATTTAAACTCGAATCAGCATCAGTACTAGTTCTAGGCTTAGATTCTTCTATGTGGTTAGTCTCAGTACTAATCTGTTCCTCTAAATTTTTATTTTGACTAGCATCAATACTAACTTCTCTCACCTGATCTTGGTATGGGTCCATAAGAATCCTATAGCTTTTAAGTTCAGAAATTACTTTGACATTCTTAAATTAAAGATTCTTAAGTGAGACATTAAATTGATAACTTGATCCAGATAGTTGGTGGACATTAGGTGGGTTGTTTGAAATTGATAGGCTCGATAATTGACCTAGTTCTCTACTAATGTTAGATTCAGCTAGTTGTCCAATTTGAGCTTCTAGCCTGACGATAGATTGTTGTTGAGATAGAATCAATTGTTGAAGTTGGTTAAATCTATCATCAGCTAGATTGGTCTATTAAAGAGGTGGGTATGAGGGCTGATTATAATGTGATGGCTGGAAAGGCCGATTAGGCTGACCTCTGTTATAAGCATAGTTCTTGTATTGAGGTCTATTCTGATAATTTTGCACTGATGGAGTTTGGATCTGAGCTTGAGTCTGTTGTGATTTCCAAAATGAATTAGGATGGTTTCTCCAGCCAAAGTTATATGAATTTAAAAATGGATCATTAACTGGCTTGGAGTAGCCTTTAGCAGCTTGGACTTGTTCTTGGGTAAAAGGTGAAAACTGTGCGGTCATAGGATATTCACTCACATGACGGATTGGGCTAGCACAGATTGAACAAATCTCTTGATAATTAGAAGATGATGTAAATTGTGTAGGAGATTGTTGACCTAGGATTAGGACTTGATCTAATTTTTGAACAAGATTCAACTGGCCAGGTCATCTTCAAGCCCTCCAAGTATAAGATCAGCCAATCAATTGGCCAGGTAAGTGTAAGGTCGGTGGGAGTCCTCCCGTTATTTGCCTTAGAAACCAATTATGATTGGCCAGGTAAGCTAACGGAATCAATTAGAAATCACCTTCCTTTGGGCCCAATCGTTCCTAAACCACTTTCCTAGACACCAATCAAATTGACTAACCCTAACCTGGTTCAACTCTTAGGGTTCCTTATCCTATTGAGCTCGAGCTCCTAGGGCTGATATCTAATTGATTTTAAAATTAAAGGCTTAGATCAACGTAGGATGTTGGTTGGTTGTTTGTGGGCCAAGGAAGGATGATCAAATCTCCACCTTATCTTGTTTAATTAGGTGTTGCCTTTAATTTAATTTAAAGATGCATATGCACAATCACTTTCAATAAAGGATTCTATGCAACTAAAGTAAATGCATGAAATTGATTAAACTTAAGAGCTTACCTTATCTCCAGCGATCATCAAAAAATAAATAAATAAATAAAACTAATATGTTGCATGCTCTAAGCAGTTAGGATTTCTAATCTTATCATGAGATTTTTAATTAGATTTAAGTGAATATATTTTTTTAATTTAATTTAAAAATAAAATTAAAAAAAAAAGAAAAGGACTAGGATTAGGATTGATCTCACCAACTAGGATTAGAAGCTTCTTTCTTGTCCTAATCTTTTTGTTTTCTTTGTTTTTTTTTTCTACAAAATAAAGAAGAAAAAGTTAGTAAGCAATATTTATAAAAAATTAAAAAAAATTAAAATTTTATTAATAATTAATTTATAAAAAAATCAAAGAAATCAACAAAAATAGCATCTAATCCTTTTTCGGTAATGGTGTCAAAAATTTGATAAGAGCATGATGTTATCATTAAGACACCGTATTTATCAATTTAATTTAATTTTTTAAAATAATTAAAAATACGTAGATAGCAGTGAGTCGGATCGAATCCACAAAAGATAGTGTTCTAAATTTAAAATCTTTGATTTTTGAAAAAAAAATTGAAAATAGAATTTAAAGTCAGAAACTAAAATTGTAAAGTAAAAATTAAATTATGCAGAAAAGTAAACTTGGTACTAAGATCTACTAGTTAGATCTTAGCATCTACTTGCAGTAAAATAAAGAGCAATAATTAAAGTATAGAATTTAAATTACAATAAAAATAAAGAGCATGAAATTAAAAAATATAAATATAAATATTATATTAATTAAAATTTTAGGATTTAAATAAATAGAATTAAAAAAATAAAATAAAATTGCCCGATCTCTGATCTTGGATCGATATTAGTGGAAAGATGGTGTAGAAGCCCAGCTTTTTTTCTTGGCATCAGTTGCCTCGAAGCAGCCATTAACCCAAAGCCTGGCTTCACCCTGTACCAAAGCTTCACCTTAATCAAAGATTATGAATTCTGGAAGCCTGGGATCTTATTTATAGAGCTAGGAGGAGTGGAGGATTTTCTTTTAGGCAATGTGGGTCAAAGAGCCTTTTTAATTATCAAAATAGGAAGAAATCTGAGTAAAATTCAGATTAAAATAGCTTTAAGATAAATCTGGTGAAGTCTGGTGAAATCTAGCTAGGAATTCAATGGATCAAAAATCATCAAAATTGGATGTGTATCAACCTAGATTAGGTCGAGTTAAATTCTAGCCGTTGATCGCACGTTGATGGAGAAAATCTGGCCACTGATTGTGCGTTGGGAGTCCTGATCACCATCTGGAGCATTCTGGACCATTGGGTCTAAGTCAGATGTGAGTGCTGCCATCCGACGGTGATCCGCTTGAAGACTGAAGCTGAATCAAAGTAGAAAATTTCCTCCACCATCCGATCTTGACCACAATCAATCGAATCCGTCCGATCGTACCTTTACTGTTCCCACAGATCGCATGGACCGACTGCACCACACACCGCTATGAATCAGTGCCTCCTATCACCAAGTGAAAAGTCCAAAATATCTTACGAGCCATGATAGATTTTCTATAAACCCTTTAAGGGTCTAGGTCCATCATGTGTTGGTTCATGATTCGCCAGTTTCTACTGACCTGGCGGTCCACGGCTGCATCGTGAATTGGCTGATGGCTTCCACGGCTGAGTCGACTAGCGTGGTTGGCTTGGTGCACTGGATTTATTGGCTTGGCTCGGCATGTTTGGGCACGCCAACTGATATGGAACGGCGACTTGAGCCGGCTGAGCCATATGTTATTTTTTATTTATTTTACTTCTTTAAAAATTCATATCTTCTTTGTTTTAGCTTCATTTTGCTTGAAACTTATTTCGTTATGATCAAAAAAATAATCTCTTTCCATTGATAATAAAATTTATTTTTTTATTTTTTATTTTTATTATTTTTTATTATTTTTTAATAAAAAAATATAATTTTTTCAAAAATATGTATCAATTAATTATTAATTCTTAATAATTAATATAAATTAATTGATAAATTAATACTTTTATTAATGAATTTATAGTAATTATCAAAGACCTTCTCCTCTATAATATTTTTATGCTTTTAGATCTCTTACTCTCTAATTTTTTTCATAGAAAAATCATACATAAATTAAGAAGAAACGATTCTCAAAAGAATCCTAAGAGAAGACTATCTTCTCTTCACTATCCTCTCATCAAGACATGATCAAATCATGTCCAAAAAGATCACCATGCCCCAACACCTTGGAGCATCCTTCCCATGCCCTCTTCCTCTCTCTCTCTTTGATTTTTATCACATAAAAATCATTTGAAAATAAGAAAGAAATAATATGAAAGAAAATTACAAGAGATAGCAATATTCTCTTACCTTTGTCTTCATCAGGATATGAACTTTTCATGTCCTAATGAAACCTTTTTCTCCAAGAAAGTGGGTGCCTCAAACCTCCACGCCCTCCCTTGTTTTCTTCTTTCTTTTCACCATGGAATACCAGAATTTTTTATGCCTAAAACTTAGAAGAAGGTGTCCCCTAACATCCTATGGAAGACTAGGTCAAACCTAGTCAAATAAGAAAATAAAGGAGGAATTTGGGAGGCGTCCAACTCTTGGATGCCTCCCCCTAAAAAATTGGCATGAGATTTCACTATTCCTCGCACAAAAGAGAGAAGAAAAAGGGCAACAAAATCCAGGGTGGGCATGGGATTATTTCCATAGATAGAGGAGGAGAGTTTTAACAAATTAAAACTCTAATTTAGTTTGACCTATTCAAACTAACTTCAAAATTAGACTAAGTCAAATTTGATCCCAAATATACCAGGATATGGGGCATGGAGAAGCTATCTTAGGCATGGGAAATCACGTAAAAAAGTTTTGGAATTAATTAGTGGGCGTGGAGATCACTGGCGTAAGGAAGGAAGAGTCCTAGTCTATTAGGACTCTCCTATTTTGACTAGGTCAAACTAATTATAAATCTAATTAAAATAGGATTAGTGCAAGCCTAATTATGGATGATCCTAGTCCAACTAGGAACCTAATTAAGTTAGATTTAAACCATATTTAAATCTAATTTAAATTTTAATTCAATTAAAAATTAGTTTCACTCAAATCCTAGTCCAACTAAGAATTATTTTTTTCTTGCAATTGGCTTATCCAATAAACCAATTAACTTTAATCTAATTAAGTTCAAATTAATTCTAATTGAATCTAATTCAATTAGAATTAATCTCAGTCTGACTACTTAATTAGATTGAGCCAATTAGCAATTCAATTGCTAATCGATCCTCCTACAATACTTGCATTAGGTCAAACATCAATCGCATTGAATGTTTGACCTTAGAACAATTCTCAATCGTTGATTAACCATCTGATTAGATTACAATCTCTTATATGTGTGACCCCATAGGTTCGAACCTAATCCAGTAGCATAGAAATCAATTTCTGTAAAAGTCAAAATAACCATCTAGCAATGGTTTCCGATATTCGGATAGGTCGAATGTATCAAAGCAACATTCTTAGAATCCTAGCCCATGGTTATCGTATAAGTCATCCCTATGACTAATAATGCTCAAGATGACTTCGAGTATGCTATCAACCCTCATACAAGTCATCTCTATTGTATCTCAAAATTTTACAAATTTCATGACTCTTCATAAAGATTATCTAGGTCTAGATTTTGCTAAATCAAAATACAACATGTCATTCTCTTCCTGAAGCTAATTAGGAGTGGTCAATCCCATCTTGACTCACACACCGACTTTATAAGTACTTGACTATACCCAGAAATCTTTCAAACATATATTAGAAATATAGGCAGTTTAACACCAAAGTATGGTGAGTTGCTTACAAGTCACCGCGGTGATCTCAAGTCAGAGGAGGACTTATATCCATTGGCCTGAACTAGCTACTCTTGATAGTAGAGTGCTACATTGGTCACATTTAGTGCAGATGTACTCCTACATCTCACCTGGATGCTATACCAATTTCTTCACACCACTTGGTTATGAGAACAACCAATGCATATAGCATACAATAACCTACACTCGATAAGTTATCATCCTTATTAACAACTTATCATTTAATCGTGAATAGTTTAACAACTATCTGATAAATCCTCTTTTATCGATTGATTGTGGTTCTAAGAATTTCATCATAATTTAGGAGTTCATTTAAGGAAGATAAAACTTTTATGATGAACCAACCAAATAACCATTATTATTAGATAATTTATATACTAATTTTACTCTTCTATGACTTAGATGATTGGCTTTAGAACACATTTCCCAATAGATGAAGCATGGAGATAGGAGTCCTAGTCTCACTAGGACTCCTAATTTGACTTGGTCCTACTTGATCCTTGGATTAAATTAAATTAGAATTTAATTAACCAAATTAGATTAGGTCTTAGTCCAACTAATAATCTAATTAAATCAGATTTAATTTTAATTTAATTTTTCAAATTAGAAATTGGGTTGATATAAGTCTTAATTGAACTAGGAATAGTTCTTCCTTGCAATTTGCTCATCCAATAAACCAATTAAACTTGATCAAATCAAGTCTAAACTAAATCTAATTAAATTATATTTAATTAAACTTAATCTCAGTCCTCTGACTTAATCAAATTAAGCTAATTATCAATCAAATTGCTAATTGATCCTCCTACAACACTTTTCCTCGGTCAAATATTAATCGTATTGAATGTTTAATCCTAAAATGATTCTTAATCATTGATCAACCATCCAATCAAATTGAGAACTCTTATGTGTGTGACCCCATAGGTCCAAACCTAAATGGATAGCATAGAAATAAATTTCTATACAAATCAAAGTGACCATATAAAAATGGTATCCGATGATCGGATAGGTCGAATGTGCAGAACAACATCCTTAGAATCCATGTGGATATAGTTTACATATAATTCATCCTCTGGATCGAAATGCTCATAGGACACCTCAGAGTTTAACTTTCAACCTCGATTAGATCATCCACATTATATTTCAAAATATCAAATCCATCTCATAGATTATCCTAGCCAAGATTTTTGCTATATTAGAATATAGTGATGCATTCTTCTCCGACCCTTGGAGTGGTCAATCTCATCTTGATCACTCACCAACTTTGCAAATACTTGACTGTGCCCAAAAACCTTCCATCATTGAATTAAAAATTTAGTTAGTCCAGTACCAAAGTATAGTGAGTTGCTTACAAGCCTCTGTGGTGATCTAAGGTCTAAGGAACATTTATACCTATATTCCATCAGAGCAATTCTCGATAGCAAAACGCTCTGAAGTTGGTCATATTCAATGATGATGTACCTATACATCTTACTTGTATTCCATACTAGTATCTCTACACTCTTTGATTAAGAGGACAACCAACCTATATGGCATATAACAACCTATGCTCGATAAACATTAGCATCCTAATTAATAGCATATCATTTGGTCATGAATAGTTTTAAGAACTAATCGATAAATCCTATTTTTATTGAAACTAGATAGTCCCAAGGACTTCATCACAGCAATGGAGTTCATTAGAAGTTGTATACCTTATGATGAAAATATCAAAATAAGTATTTTATTTATTAATAAATTAATTATAATTACAAGATAGCTTAACCATCAACAGACTGGCGATTGGCATTAGGACACATTTCCTAATAACTCTCACTTATCCTAAAGCCACTTGGTACAGTATCTAATATCCATCTTCAACTTGTGTTTGTCGAACTCCTTTATTGCCAGAGCTATAGTGAAGAGGTCGGTCAGGTTATCCTTTCCATCGATCTTTTGAAGGTCAACGTCACCTCTATCAATGATCTTCTAGATCAGAAGGTAGCAGCGCAGTTTGTGCTTTGTCCGCTGGTATGCCTTTGATTCCTTCGTCTGAGCAATGATGCCAATGCTATTATAGTAGAGTAGGATTAGACTATCAAGGAAGGATGCTATTTCAAACTTGGTGATGAACTTTCTCAGTCACACAGCTTTCTTTGCGACATCTAATGCTGCAATGTACTTACTTCATAAATAGAGTCCGTCACAGTATGTTGCTTGGAACTCTTCTAGTAGATGGCTCTATTATTTAGGATAAAGACATAACCCGATACGCTTCTACTGTCATCATGATCAAATTGAAAGCTAGAGTCAGTAAATCTCGTAAGTTTTAAATCTGACTCACCATAAACCAACCATTAGTCTTTAGTATTTCTTAAATACTTAAGAATGGTTTTTATCACTTTCTAGTGGTTCTCTCCTGGATCAGATTGGTATCTACTCACTACTCCTAGTGAGTATGCCACATCTGGTCTTATACATATCATGACTTATATGATAGATCCTACTATTGAAGCATATGGGACTCTACTCATATGCTCTCTTTCTTCAGGAGTTGTCGGACAATCCCTCTTAAAGAGAAAATTTTCATAGCCTATCGAAAGATAGCCCTTTTTAGAATTCTTTGTGCTGAACCTTTTTAGCATAGTTTCTATGTACGTGGACTAAGATAACCTAAGCAACCTCTTAGATCTATCCCTATAGATCTTCATCCCTAAGATGTTGAATGCTTCACCCAAGTCCTTCGTGGATAACTGAGATGACAACCAAACTTTATTCCTTATAGTGTGGGGATGTCATTCCCGATTAAAAGAATGTCATCAACATGCAAAACAAGGAATTCTATTGCTAGACCATTTGCCTATTTGTAGATGTAGGATTCTTCTCCATTCTTAATGAAGACATATATTTTGATCACCTTATCAAAATGCATGTTCCAACTCTGAGATGCTTGCTTCAATCCATAAATGAATCTCTGAAACTTGCACACCTTGGACTCATCTATAGATATGAACCCTTCTGGTTGTATCATATACACTTCTTCGGTCAGCTCTCCAATTAGAAAAATTATCTTCACATCCATCTACTAGATCTCATAATTTAGATGGGAGAGAATGTCTCGTCATAGTCAATACCATAACGTTGATGATACCCTTTGGCAACCAAACAGGCTTTATAGATCTCCACCTTTTCGTCTATGCCCCTCTTTTTTTTAAAGACCCATTTACACTCAATTGGTTTAACCCCTTTGAGTGGGTCAACCAATATTTACACATCATTGACCTTCATGGACTCCATCTTGGATTTCATGGCCTCAAGCCATTTCTCGAAATCAGGTCTCTACATTGCATCCATGTGGGTGATCGGATCCTCATCGTTCTCATTAAGTTTGATAGGATCACCATCCCAGACCAAGAAATCATAGTATCTATTCGGTTGATGTGGTACTCTATTGGATCACCTTAATGGTGCAGAGACACTAGGCTCTGGATCATATCTAATCAAATCCGATTCAGGTTTGTCTATAGGTGTTGGCTTTTCTACCCGTTGAGCTTCGTCAAGTTCAACCTTAGATGCAACAATTCCTTCACCAAGGAACTTCTTTCCCAAAATGACTACTTTAAGGTTGACGAACACCTTTTGTTCATCAGTATAGTAAAAAATATACCCTTTTGATTCTTTGGGGTATCCTATAAATATGCATTTATCAGACCTAGATCTAAGTTTACCTATGTGATTAACCATTTCACATAAGTCGGGCACCCCCAGATCCTAAGGTGCAAAAGTGCTGGCTTAAGCCTTGTCCATATCTCATATGAAGTCTTAATTATAGACTTACTTGAAATCCTATTTAATAGATAGCAAGTCGATTCGAGTGTATGTTTTCAGAAGGATATCGGCAAGCTGGCAAAACCCATCAAGGATCGAACCATGTCTAACAG